>NW_020716852.1:361458-405886 GCF_900518725.1 Notechis scutatus
AACCAAAGCCAAGAACCCCAGTCCTCCTCTTCTTCTCCACACACACACACCCTTTCCTTCTAGCGCTGATGAAGTTACTTAGTTGGGTCATGAAACAGCTGCAAGAAAACCACCAAGCTCAGAGAGCACCAGGGATTCCACAGGTCAACCCTGCGTTCCAAATATTCTCTTCTATCAGTAACATCCATTTTACCTGTTAAAATTGAGGGGACAAAATATTAAGGAGGTATTCCTCCAAATCAACAGGTCCAGAAAACGGTGTGATATTACTCTACAAAATAGTAGGTTCACAAGAGTAAACGCTGAGAGGAAAAACGTTCTGGCAACCCTTCTATGTCCAAAATGAAGGTGTGAAAGTGGAAGAAAAATTGGCACTTCACCTCTAGGGGGTGCTCGCAAAAGAGATTTCCAACAAAGAACATTTTAAATTTCTTTAGTAGGGACCTACCTTAAGAATATGGAACAAGAGTAGGATGTTAGGGAACGAACAATATCAACCATCAGTTATAAATCAGCAAGAGGAGTTAATGAAAAGTCTGTATAATTTAATAGTGCAAAATTGTTTTAAGTTCAGCTCAGGTCTCCCTTTAAAAAAAGCACATTGGCTGCCCACTTGCTTTATAATCAAGCAAAAGCTGATTATAAAGATTGTCATCATGTCTTCGCCAGAAGAAAAAAAAAGGGGGTTTCCTTAATGCAAGCAGATTTAAGAGAAGTAGGTTACTTATTGTGCAGTTATTATTCTTTTCTCCATTTCATTCAGGTTCTCACTGACATTCCTTGCCTAGGCTCTCTCTCTCTCTATATATATACACCAGGAAGATATCGCCATTTTATTCTCAAGGGGTTGCCCGTTTTTGGAAAGCTTTGCCCATCATACTCACTGGCAGACCTGACAAGTGACATCAGACTGTAGTCCACCTGTGAAGATTTGGTCTATGATACAGTTACAGTGGTTGGGATTGCTGGCTTTCTTCCCATTATCATCACCTGAAGAAAAGAAAATAAGCACTTTGTTTTTCAAGCCTTCTGAATATTTGCATGCAGCAAATATTCACTTTATACACTTTATATACAGGTAATTCTTTGTTTAGTGACCATTTAAAGTTACAATAGCAATAGCCCTTAGACTTATATACTGCTTTAGAGCCCTCTCTAAGCGATTTACAGAGTCAGCATCTTGCCCCCAACAATCATCTTCTTTTAACCACCTCATAATCCCTTGCGGGGTGGAGTCTGGGAGGGAACTGAAGGGAGCTAGCAGAGTGCTTTAATGGCCGGGTGCCCTTCCTGTCGCCAATGCTGAGTTTTGTTCAGCAGATAAATTCTCAGTGTGCCCAGAGAGAGAAATATCTGCCTCTACCTAGGATCGAACTCACAGCCTCCTGATTGTGAGGCAAGAACTCCACCTCTAGACCACCACACCACTCCTTGCCCCCACAATCTGGGTCCTCAATGGTACTGAAGAAAAGGGACATGATTGTTTCTCAATAACCTCTGGTCACATTATCAAAATTTGGACACTTGGCAAGTGGCATGTATTTATAACAATTGCACGGGCCTGGGGTCAGCTGGTCAGCTTTTGTGACCCTCTGACAAGCAAAAACAACAGGGAAGTCAGAGTCACTTAACACCTGTGCTACTAGCTTAACAACTGTAATATTTCACTTAAAACTGCGGCAAGAAAGGTCATAAAATTGGGTGCTGCTCATTTAACGACTGCCTTGCTTAGCAATGGAAATTCTGGTCCCCACTGTAGTCGTAAGTCAAGGACTGCCTGTAGACTTAAGACTTACTTTTTGTGGTATATCTACAAAAATAATGTTCCAAGAGTAAGGAAGTGCATCAGGAATGACGGCTATGAAAAACACTACTTCTATTTTATTGCTTCAAGTTGTGCTCGGTTGACCAAACCAAGTAGAGAACTTGATCCAAAATTAGGTATGAGTAACTCTGTGTCATAGGGAACATAATATATTACTATTAAGTAGAAAATTGGCTGGTTTTGCTCTGCCCCAAGGACACCTTCCAGAAGAGGTAGCCCTGCTATGGCAGTAAGCGGCAATGTTGATTTAACTGCACTTTGAGGGATTGAGTAATACATGGTAAGTCTTTCCAAGTAAAAATGATTCTTGCTGTAAAGAAAATTACACGTCATTATTCATACTATCTAGCAAATCACTACCAGTCAAGTAAAGTAGGAAAGGCAGCATTCGCAAATGTTGAGCATTTCATAATTTCGACACACAACGTAGGATATTCCAATGTGACTGAAAAAATTAACTATATTTATATATTTTTTAAAAATATTCATTCTATACATCGTGGGAATTTTCTTAACCGTGTCTAGGAGAACACTCGACCACCAACAAATCCCAGGGAGATGAATGGAAGTAATCTAAAATCTTGCCAATGTCAACATGTCATGAGTCTGACTTGGTGTTTTGAGATTAAATAGGGCACCCCCTTATTTGGAGCAACTGTCTAACAACTGGGATTTAAACTTTCTGGCCAAGTAAAAGATACATTATTAAATCACTACTCACACACACACACACACACACACACACACAACAGCCTTTCCTGTTTCTTTTATGAAGTCATGAAAAGTTATACTGCTGTGTCATTTTGGGAGAAAGATACATACAGAAAGCAAAACAAAGAATCTTTTTCTTTTTTTAAAGGACAAAGGTTTAACCCTTGCCTGTAAAAGCATTTCTTCCTTTTATTTTTGTCATCTGCTCACAAAAACTAGCAAATGGCTTCTTCGCATTTTCGCTGGGCTGCAGGTAACCTCCCTGCTGGATAGCCTTAATAGACCATCATTTGCACCCACAGGAGAGTTAAGGCTGCTCCCTCTTCAATTACCCAAGTCAATTAGGCTCAGTGAGGAGTGGGGGGTCTCTAAAGACTGTTCTGTTAAGCTTGTTCACGGCAACACTGGGAGGCATGACAAACTCACGGGGCTTCCCGTGACATCTGGCAAAATGAAATTACCACCTCCTTGCACCTGTCAATATACAACACAGCAGCAACAGCCAAAAAAAAAGAAAAAAAAAGCATAATTGGGCTGAAAAGGAATTCCCAAGGATTGAGCAGTTGCAGGTCTGGGCATTAAGCAGTTACTTCTGGGAGGGGATGATGCTAGTTCAGAGGAGTTTATGCCACAGTAAACCTGTTCAGGACATTCGAAGAGGTTTATTTGGGAATTACAAAAGCCATACAGGACTACCTGTACTTAGATCTACTCCTCCTTTTTCATGCTGGAACCTACAAAACCTAACTCAACTCAAAATCCTCAGATTTTTATTTTTCAGCTACGAGTGAAGATAGTAAGAAAGCCACAATAAAAATGAGTGAGAGACTCTAGCCAATTTAAGAAAGAGCAAAGCAGAAACCTCCTTCTGATATCCTACAGCTAGGTGCAGGTAGTCCTCGAGTTACAACAGTTCGCTGAGGTTCAAAGTCACCCAAAAAGTGACTCATGACCGTTTTCCACACTTATGACACGGTCACGTGATTTACATTCGGATGCTTGGCAACTGACGGGCTGGCAGCGTCCGGGGGGGGTGGGGGCGTGTCATCCCCCCTTTGCGCCCTTCCAACGAGCAAAGCCAACAAGGGAGCCAGATTCAATGAACAACAGTGTCACTAACTTAACTGTGGTGATTCACTTCCTCAACTGTGGCGAGAAAAGTCGTGAAGTGGGACTATAAAACTCACTTGGTGAAAGTCACCCTTAGCAACATACACCATCAGCTGCGGCCGTTAAGTCGAGGACCGCCTGCCCAAGGCTGCAGAGACGCGCCGGGGAGCAGGAACAAGCGGGACGAACCTCACCTTTGCAGTGTCGATGTAGCACATCCAAGGCAGCAATGAGGAACTCGTGGGCGTCTTGCTGCTCGTACCCTGCTAAATGCCGTGCGTGTGTCCATACCAGGTGCAATAACCTATATGGAATGTGAGGAGATCGGTGCCCAGAGTAGAACTGCGCCCGGGATAGGGATGGGGATGGGAGAGGGTTAGAGGGGAGGGCGGGAAACGAAACAAAAGGTTCAGCGGGCTTTTTTTTCTTTCTTTCCCCCTAGCAGCAAACATCGAAAAATTCTTCGTGGAAAGATTAGAATTATTCCCTAATTTTTTTTTTAAATCCTGATTTTGTTATTTAAGGCAGTGAACATATATCATACCCCTTCCTCTTCCTGTTTTCCCCATAGCAACAACAACCCTGTGAGGTGGGTTGGGCTGAGAGAGAGGAGGACTGGCCCAAAGATACCCAGCTGGCTTTCATGCCTAAGGTGGGACTAGAACTCACGGTCACCTGGTGATTGGCCCAACATCCCCCAGACGGCTTTCAAATCTAAGGCGGGACTAAAATTCAGTCTCCTGGTTTTCTAGCTTGGTGTCTTAACCACTAGATCAAACTGGCTCTCTGATAATGTGTATTATTAGACCTCGAATCCAAACTCTTTATATGTGTATCAGACCAATATGTCATCTAGAATTTAGGGCAGGGAGCATCTTTCCTAAGTTTACAGATTTTTACACACATCATATTATACATCTGGGAGGAAAATTCTTCTCCTTGCTGTGCTAGAGTTTTGCTGGCCTGAAACAACACCGCAGCAACGCAACAACGCACAAATGCCTTTTATATTCCAAAGGATCGATAAACAATCCTAAGATGCCAACAGGAATGGTAGAGAGACCAGAGCCTGAGCGTAACTGAAATCTGCTGATACAGCAGTTGTGACACTATAATTCAAAGAACCGCAGCAATAAAACTTCCCCCTCCTTACAATTAGTTCTGGAATTATCCAATTACTCTACCCAGTGGTACTTTCCATAATTACTTCACTGTGCCTCTTGATATGTATTCCTCAGTGTTTCATTAAAAGGAGGAAAAAAAACTAAAGGAACTTTCTCAAGCTACCTCTTACGTCGAACAGGAGTCTTTTTAGCCTCCTGTTAAGTTAGGCTGTCTGTGCAGCTCTAGCACCTTAGCATTTCAACTGATCCAGTTTCGAAGGCCTTTAGAACAGGTCTATATGTATGTTGGGCTAGGAAAAGCTTTGAATTCAATTTGGATGGGATGCTTCAGAAGACACGGCAACAGAGAAGGCACGCACGTTATATGAAGACCTTCATATAATTATATGAAGACCTTGGGAAAGGTGCCGATGGTGGAAGAGGTGGAAGAAAAGCGAACAAGAGGATAAGGGACTCGGTTACAGTGACAATGGACACAACATCGTAAGATCACGCTAGGGGAGGACTGTCATGGAGAAAACCTATCTATGTAGTTGCTAAGGGTTAACGCTGACCTGTGTGTTCTGACCCAACCTCGTCTGACTCTGTTGCAGGGGTGGGATTCAAATTGGTTTACCGCTGGTTCGGTGGGTGTGGCTTGGTTGATGTGCTCTGCGCACATGGCAAACACACGCTTTGCAAGCACGCGCAGAGGCGTTCCCACTGACCACCTCCTGCACTCTCCGTCTCTTCAACAGCTGATGCGCGGCAACCTGCTGTGCCACGCGATGCAGCTGAGCATCAAAAGCAGGAAATAAAGGTCCATATGGAGCTGGGGCGGGTGTATGGGCCCAGCAGCTGATCATCGGCACAAACCGGTTTGCTCCCAGGTGATCTTTGGAGCTACCTGTTCTGTCGAACTGGGCCGAACCGGCAGAATCCCACCCCTGCTCTGTTGGTAGCTCTGCTGGCAGCCAACGGGCCACAACACTGTGTTATAACCAATCAGAATCAGCTGACCATACGGTTTTCAAACCCATCTGCCAACAGCAAGTTGCATCCGTGATTACTTTAAACCGATAAGAGCAAATTATGGGCGACCGTTCTGTCGTCAATTGGCACCTTGCAAATGGGAGCGTATGAAAGAGGAAATGGAAGGAAGCCTAAAATATTGAGTAGAGCGATCTCTGGTTGCCTCCTACCGATCGCAAAGATGAAAGGGTGACATTCTGAACAACGGCGAAAAGGGGCAACTTACCTCCTGAAAAAGCGTAGACATTTCACAGACCAGACATGAGCTGGGGCTTTGCATTTCACATTTGTGTCTGTCGGAGAGGAAGAAATCTCGCAGCAGTGGAGTGTGAGTAAGTGCTTGGACAATACAGTTCATAAAACATGTGTTCCCAAGATTAATTAGCCCCCGCAGACCTGTTTCAAAAGGAAACAAAAAGAGGACAAGCGGAGACTGTGGTTCAGCTTAAACACAACTGGAAGTCAGCTCAGCTCAAACTTTCAATCATAGCAAAACCAATTTATGATCATAATTATTATTTCTTTTGTATTTTGTTCTCCTCCTACTTTAGCTTTTAAATGTTATAATGACCGAATGGCTTAAATACATCTGGCAACGTGATTAGGTATTGTGATCCCCTCCCTCAAAAAAATGCGGTCATCTCATGTGTTAAAAGAATTTACTTTCCCTGCTGAGCAAAGCACCTAAGGCTCACCATACCATGTTTAAAACTACAGCTTCTTAAACCTTTACCACTAGGAGATACTGAAGACTTGAGCCCTCTAAAAATGTTGCAGAAAGCTACGCTTGGCAGTCCGTATTTGCATACTAGAGAGGAGATCAAAGCTTGTACTGTGGCCCTCAATTCTTGGTCTCTAGCCACTGTTCACCCACAATTCCCATCACAATAGCCACATCTTGGTAAGAAGCTATAGCAGTTATAAGCCATCATTTGGATTTTTTTTCTCCCTGTTAAGTAATACATTAAAAAAAATGAAAACTGCAGAACATCAACAAAATTGAAAAGAGCTTTCAGCATATTCATTTTCATAAGTATTTTCATCCAAGATCCCTAATGCTGGTGGGGTTTCGGGGAATTAGAACCCTACATATCTAGAAGATTGATGAAGGGTGGTTTTAAAGCATTGACTGGAGGAACAAAATATAAATTCACGTTTGTTCTGGAAATGAAAGTAAAGAGACTTCAACTGAAAGCAGGAAAGTAACAAAATATTTGAACCTAACAGCTGAAATTCTCTCCTTAAAACAACAGGAAACACAAAATCAGGATATTAGTGGATGTAGATGACCAGCTTGAAGATTGGCAAATTCTTACCTCTCCAAAGCAATACAACTAAAATTCTGAGATGGCTCATAATATTAAATGGCCTTGTATATGCAGAAATATTTCTGAAAAGCCTTTCATCTTCCTTTCCCAAGCAGGTATGTGTTTCTGTTGCTAGGATACTGCTGCAGACTAAGAACAGTGAATCACTATACTGGGCAGTCTATTAAGTATTGATACAGAAGCTGTCCTAAAATCACTGGCATTAACACAACACTATCAACTTATCAGCCCAACGAGGTACTTCTTATTTTCAACAAGGAATTGCTTTGCTTAACTTTTGTCTAAGCATTTCATTCTTATTACAATCTGCAGGGTAAATATTAAATGCCTTTTAGAATGTCTTTTAACACGTGAATGGAATCTATCATATTTAGAAAGTGTGCAGCACCGGACATGATATATTGTGGATTTGTGGGCTAATTGTACAGAGGCAGAAATCAAGAAACCCTGTGTTGTAAGCAAAAAATATATCTTTATTAACTAGTCCAAATTCCAAAATAAGAAGCAATTCAAAATACGTTACACAAGATAAGGCACAAGTGCGTCACTTAAATACACTGTGCTGACTGACTGTAACTCTGGAAAATAGATTTGAATAATGGAACAAGGATGATGTTTATTTATTTCTTTTAACAGTACAGGTAGTCTTTGGCTTATGACCACAATTCAGCATTCTTTGTTTGGACTGCAGTTGTGTATTGTAGTCAAATGCACACAAAATGAAACAAATATCCTTTCCACCAATGTAATAGCCTTGGCAACAACGAGGCTGTTGTAACCGCAACTCAGGCATAACTACTATAGTTTTAGTATCACTGATTTCAGTTACAAGTTTCTCTAATGATGGGAAACAGCGGAGGAAACAACAAAAGACAATAGTTACGACAAGGTTTAATATGAAGGTTAATGGCAGATTGCGTCAAATGATTTCTGATTTAAGAAACAGAGATGAGATAGAGAAGAAAATATAAGATAACAGAGAAGAAGGACAACTGCATTTTTAATCTTGCTTCTTGCCTGCGAGTATGTAAAAAACCCTAAACAATAAGAAGTGAAATATACGTTACAAATTGAATGCAAGAAGGTTGAATGAAAAATAATCTAGTTCTGTAAGTGGCCAACAGATGGCAGTACTCCAAAGCTCTGGTGTGTTTTTTAGCATCTCTTCTTTCACTTCAATGAGTGGGAATTATGTTACATGCTGTGACTGAATTTTGACTGGCAGAGGAGTCCCTCCAATTGAAATTCACCATCAAATACAGGTTTGGGATGATGGTAAGAGCATAGATGTGACTACTACGCATCTCTGGACCAAAAATATAAAGACAGGTAGAGCTTAGGTTCAGGAACAAAGTGAACAATGTGTGACAGCAACCAACTGGTTTCCCAGGAGAAGGGGGGCGGGGGGGGGATGGTTACATTATTGATATTTTCCAATCTTAGAAGGTTTGTGGAAGAGGGCTTCCTTGCATGCTAAGGGCAGAGGTGAAAACTTCAAGAGTTGAAGTTGGCCAGCAATTATTGTCATGCTATAGGAAGGAAACTGAGGAATTTCTTCAGCACGTGAGACAGCCAACTAAACACAGGATCATTGTTATAAGCCAGAATTAAAGAATTGTTCCATGGAGTAGCATCACAAAGCTTCACCTGCAAAAAACAAACAAACTGCAGAGCCCAGGCTTTGGTAGGAAAAGTCATGGTTATAATTCTTGGGGACACACAGCAAAGTTATTCAGATGGATTTCCTTGAACCTGGACTCACTATCAACACAGTGCCACACTGTAACATCCAAACCTTGAAAACAATGATTAGAGGAACCATGGAAAGAAATTCTGCTGCAACACTGCAACATTAGGCTGACTCATACCTCGTCAGTTATCCAAGAGACAATTGTGAAACTGAATCTCATAATCTTACCCCAAATATTACATAGGCCCGAGTTTGGCATCATGTAACTTCTATTAGTATAAGTGAAGAGAAGAACCAGGGGAGATATAATAGAAGTGTTCCAATACTGGGGGGGCTGCCACAGAGAGGAGCAGATCAACCTATTTTCCAAAGCCCATGAAGGCCAGACAAGGAATGATGGATGGAAACTGATCAAGAAGAAATTCAACCTGGAAATAAGAAATTTTCTGACAGTGAGAACCATCAAGCGATGGAAGAGCTTGTCTTCAGATGTTTGTGGGAGCTTCATCCCTGAAAGCTTCCAAGAAGAGACTGGACTGCCCTCTGTCAGAAATGGTGTAGGGTCTCCTCCTTGGGCAGGGGGTTGGACTTGATGACCTACAAGGTCTCTTTCAACTCTGTTATTCTGAGACACTACTCTGAGACATTTCCCTAAAGTGAAGGAATACCACTGTAGGCATCCGTTTGACTCAAATGATGAAGTGAAAAAAAAAAAAAAAGTAAGGATCTGACTGAAGAGGCAAATTGTGGAGTTTGTTCGTGGTGATTTTAAGAAGTCTGCCTGTCATTGGTAGACATGCATAGCAAATGGTGGTAGGCAATTACATATGTAATTAAATAATTAGTTTCAGTCATTATTTCCCCGTTTCATTTATTCAACTATCCATACTTAAAAGTAAAGTTATGTGTGGGCCTTACTTTTCATTCAATGCCCTTATACTGAGGTGTCCCCAGGGTTTGCTGGGATCAATAATCTTATAAAATAATGATCACCAAACTGTCTTCTCCTTGAGCTAAACGCCACCAATTTCATCAGCATTTCTTCACAACTCAGTCTTTAAGCCAGGGGTCTCCAAACTTGGGACCTTTTAAGACTCGTGGACTTCAACCCCCCGAGTTTCCCAGCCAGAATGGGGGAGTTGAAGCCCAGGAGTCTTAAAAGGTCCCAAGTTTGGAGAGCTTCTGCTCAAAGCCACAAAAACTATTTGCATACTGGGAAATTCCTAACGTGGAATTAGAAGGAATATCACAGAGAAGTTCTCTCCACGATGGAATGTAACTTGGATTAATAGCAGTTTGGGGGCCTCTAAATGGGATGTATAGCAAATGCAGACATTAAGGGATAAAGGCAACAGTGACTTGCAAATGCGGTGTCATTAAACTTTCTGTAGTCTAACTCGTGCCAAGCTTTCTTCCAGAAATTCTGGAAGTAGTTCAACTCTGCAGCCCTGAGCAGCCCTGGAGATCAATACAGAAAGAGTTCTGCAGTAATCTTGCATCAAATTGTCTCCCTTATTTAAAATCTACACCAAAGTGCTTACCGTACATCCTCGTATATAAGACCATCCACTGTTTTTACCAGTTTACCATATGGGGTGCAGAAAGAAACACATTACTATTGTTTTTGTCTTATGGAGAAGGTGAAGTAGGAAGGGTAAGAATAATGACAGGTGACTCCACACAGGCAACCGGAACAAACCTGGAATTTAAGCAGGACCGATCCTTGTAGGTACTTGGATGCTGGAGCAAGTGGGTATTTCCTGACTCTAGGACAGAACTACACTGATAAAGCAGTAGGGGAGTTTTTCCTCCAACAGATATAATTAAAGTAACCCAATCCTTTTCCTTGATAAGTCAGGAATCCGACACACAGTGATCACTGCAAATGGTTTCACTAAGAATCAACAAGAGGGTTAAGGAATTCAGTTTACCAAGTTGTTTTCATTACTGCTTCCAATGGTAATATCAGAACCACAAATTGCAAACTTAAAGCTCGAGAAACAAACTCCCTGCCCTACCAGTATCTGTATTATGAAGTCGTCCAACTGCCTTGGTTAAAAATATTTTGGTAAAGCTGTAAACAAAGAAAGTATGAACACCTCCTGTCACATAATAAGGGCTGAAATGACAAATAAAGAGGGTAAAAGATACAAATACCAAAACAGAGAGAGGCTTGTTGGCTTTAGAGGATGTTCTTAGTTGGAATTTCACTTTCAGAGCTGACAGTATATGCAAAAGAAGACATAACAGAGTGAAAGTCGGATGCTCTTAATTTAGACATTAAAGCAAACAAAAAAGAATTGATGTCTTGTAGGCAGAGAATATTCCAAGAGAGCTGTTGTGATGTCAGGAGGTTTTAGAGATGTGATAAATAAATAAACAAACCAGCCAAGGAGATGCAGTTTCAATTTCCTATTTTTAGGTGAAACTGAGTCAACTGAGCATTCAACTAGAAATAAGAACATATATAGATCGCTGTCCCATTCATAGAAACATTTTGCTCAGCAGAAAATCCTATTTGTTTAAGATATACTTTTCCAGTTTGAACAATTTTAATAAGAAATGTTTAAATCCCTTTTTAAAATTGCCAATTTTAACCTCAGTTATCACCTACACCCACAGAACTCTTACTGCAGTATAGAAGTATTCAATTACTCTTTAAAGGGTGTTTCCTCTGGACTGGGTGGAAATGAATGGTAAAATAAAGAGATAATATATAAATGTATTTCGTGTTGCACATATTTTTTGTAACAAAATGAGGATTTTATAAAGAGGAAATTTTATATTCTCAATTGGAGCTCTGAAGCCAGAATTAAATTTGTGCAGATGGCATCGTTAGAAAATGAGACTCACTCCTACTAAACTGACGAAATACAGTTTATACATAAATTCTTTTCTCCTTCATCCCAGTAACTCACCATATGTTGCTTATATATTCTTATCACTATTCACAACAGACTTCATGTTTCGAAAAATGGGAAGAAAAGAACATTGTCAGCTACCAATAGTTTTTACAAGCCAATCCTACATATTATATATTAGTATGTACCAAAGCATGTCAAACAGACATTGTGCAATTCTTACATTTCCGGTGGTACTAAAACCAGGTATTTAGTCGCTATATTCCCTCACCATAAACAACAGGTTGGAAGAAATAACCACATCTGACAAGACGGAGGAACTGTTATGCATTTTGCTGTGATTTATGATTACAGAAGGTTCCTCCTCTTTAGATCTTTGTCTTTATTCAAGGATCTAGGTAGATTTCCATTACTTTAGCTGTAACTTAAGGTATTTATTGTAATTTTGTCCTAATATCCTAAGGAGATATCCAGTCTGAAAGACAATTTTGCTGTCTATGGCCAGCAGCTTTTTTTAAAAAGCTAATTTGATAAACTAAGCAGACCATGTTCTAATTCTCTTCCAGAAGCCCAGCAATCATGCTTACTGTTTCCACCATTGAATATTGATACCCAATAACATTTCCTTGGGCACTGGGGTAAGAAAGAAAATGTGTTTTGCTTCACATTTGAAACAAAGAATGCGCGGCCAAAATATTTTATCAGGGTATTTCAAGTACACTGTTGAAACAAACAAACAAAATCTGAGGCAATTAAAATATTCCGTCAGTACAAAACTAAAAACATTATAAGCAAATATAAATCAATAGGAATTTAAATGAGTCCTTTATCCCTTACTTTTTATTCAGGGGCCACAATTGTAGATAGGATGATAGTTCGTGCCAATCTCTACCAGCTAGCCAACTTGCAGATAGATTGTCAAAGGGCATAGATGATTTTTTTTTTTAAGTGAAAATAAACATTAAATCCTACTCAGCTTTTCCAGAAAAGTAACTTAATTTAAAACAATGGTCGCAATACATACAGCAGCTCTCATTCTTTAACTTACAATTAGTTAACAGCTATCAGCTTAAATATTCTAACACAGATGGAAAAGCACACTCTTGCTTTCACTACCATGATATGGAGTTCCTTAAATGTTTTCAAATATTTACAAAGCTGCAAAAGAAAAAAGAAAAGGATGAATGCTGCTTAGCTGCATGGAAGAGCATTCATTCATTAACATTACAATAATAAAACAAAGCAAAATCACCCACTCTTACTGTTTTGCCAGCTTCTGCTACCAATGCCAGCATTTAAATAAATGCAGTCGCATTTATTTAACCAATGAACAAATCAAATGTATTTGGGGTTTTGAGCTTCTTAAATATACCAGGAACTCATCTTATCTACAACCACATAAATGCAGCATCTTTACTGGCCTTCATTCATAAATTTGAAGGAAGGCTTAATTTCATGAATTAAGAAAAAATAAGCAAGTCATTAGAACTATATGTGAATATGCTAATGGGAAGTGCTAATGGGAAGCAATCGCTGTGGTCATCTGGAGCCCCCCCCCCAAAAAAAGGATTTAGTCATGCCTATATTGTGTTTCCCACAAGAGAGATTCTTTGCCGAGTCATGCAAAGCAGCTGGTGGAGATTCTGTCATATAGTCTGTGGCACAGAATAGCAGGAAACCAACGGATCACATATTTTAGCTTGCCATACCCATTTTAATCCTGGTCGTTTTCAATGAAGTGGAGATCTGTGGCTTGCAAATTATCTTTTGCCAGGCCGCCCAATTTAGGGAGGTGTCAGACTACGATTCCCACAATTCAAGGCTTATGGAAGTTATAGTCCAATGCATCTGGAAAGCTGCACTTTGAAAAGGGTTAGACACTACTGCATGTAAGGCCATCATCATGAGATGTTAGTTTGAACAGAAGTTGCTTTTTTAAAATGTGCATTAATCAGCTGGCAGGTTTGCACACAGCTGCTGAATCTGACGTCCTGCCACTGACTCTCCCAGCTATTAGACTGTACAGCCTGTTCAGTAGTGGTGAAGAAGAACCAGGGTGGAGTAGAGAAATGCATGCAATTTACTCTTTAAATAAAACAGTTTTCTAAAGCAGCTCTTGGCAGGGAAGGAAAGCCGAGCCCCTAGGAATGGGTCAGAGCCAAGTCACCTCAACTAGAAATGTGTAGTGAATCCTTATTTGAGATGCAAGACGTTCCCGTTATCCAAATTTGACTAACTGGTGACTCATTGAGAAGCATAATCAAAAGCTGGAGCAGCGCAGTTAAATTCATCTTTGAAGTTTGTCTCCAGATAACTGAAGACACGCACATATGCTTCTATGACTCACATATATCTCATAAGAGAGATTTCAGTGGTTTAATGAAAATTTCTGCCTCAAAGAGCTGGGTTTTAAACTACTGATCCTATGGGACTGCTAAGATTTTTCAGCAATGATTTTCTTCAGAGGAACCTTTTAGACAGCAATTTTGGAATGCGTGAGCAAGCCTATCACTGCGACATCTAATAGGATTCGGTCCTATTAGTTATATACATATTTATTTATAAAAAGCCACACTAAAGAACTGAATAGGGTCCCTAAGAAGAAACTCCACATTTGGATTTAGAACACATGATCATGGGGGTGCTGCAAAGGTTCCCAGTTTTCAGTGCTGTTGTAACTTTGAACTGTCACTAAACAAACTGTTCCAAGTCGAGAACTACTTGTATTGTAAGGCAATATGTCTAAGCAGACACATTCTTTTGTTGGTTTCCCTGTTAATTATGCAAGATTTGTTAGATCAGGTTAAACATTCCCAAAATAAATGAAACCAAAAAGTTTCTTAATTTCTTTACAGTATACAGTAGATATGGATTAAGATTAGATGACTAGATTTAAACCAGTCATACTGTATAGGAATCCCAGAAAAATGAAGATGATCAACTTAAGAACAGCACCTACATTATAGTTTTTCTGTCGGAATTTGTTCAGCAAGTGAATGTCAAGCTCAGCTGTTTATTCCCTGTGTTGGTGAAAAGTAAACAAAAAAACCAAGACAGAACAACAGAAAAGGGATGAGTTTTATTTTTAGGACACTGTCCATTAAGGAGGGAATATGAATCCTGAGGGAAAAAAGAAGCAGCACTCATTCAGAAGGCAACAAATTCTTATATTTACTTGGCATCCCTTCCTGAAGCCTATTATCCAAGTTCTGATTAATCATTTCATCCTGTAAATGGAAATTGGCAAGCAGCATCACTAAAGCACATGATCACCTCAGACCTATGAACACAACTTAAGGGAACTGCATCCCGATCACCAGATTAGATGCAGCCTGCTGGGCAGCAAATCTGGGAGTTTTCGTTTGATCGAAAAGTCGATGTCACCCATAGATTTCTAGAGGCCAACAAACCTCCGAGAATTCTGAAGCAGCTGTGTGATTCTCCTCTCACAGATGGCTGGTACAATTGAGCCTCCTGGAGCAGCCAGATTTCAGAAAAGCGTTCTGGCAGTTTCTGCATGTGCCTTTTGGGGAGTGTGCAGAAGGGGGTGGAAAGGAAAAAAAAAATACACAGCAAAGCTTCACATTTTCTCATGACTTATATGAATCAAGTACCAGAAGGAAAGGCCCCGGGTATTAGAATTGAAAACACAATTATAAGTGAAAAGACAAACCAAAGGCTAAAACCAAGGTCATGATTCTGCATTTTTCAAATTAGAAAAAAAAAGGCATTGTAAAAGAGCGGGTTTTAGATTTTTGTGACTTTTGCGTATATAAAACAACGAAGGTGATTCTTTCATCAGTCCATTCTATTGAGAAGTTAGAAAGATGGGGGTTAATTCGGAAGGGAGTTAAAATAGGAATGGTAGAATTGGATTCACACACAAGTATTTTAAATGGATAGGTTTCTGCTATTATTGTAAATAATTTAGATAGGGGGTTCAGATTGTTTCCATACAAGCCAGTTATGCTGGGGACAATCTACTTGCAGATACATTTCTTTTACCATATTGATCTCAGTAAACTGAAAATAAGAATTAATTGATATTCAATTAGAAAGAAGTTTGTTTAGCATGATCTGTATCCATTTTTCACCCGCAGAGAGGCTGTGTGTTTTATTTAGCTTCTGTGTCATATAGACAGAATACTAATTCTGAATTATGTTCATCATAACTAATAGACATCCCTTTTCAACTATGAGCTTTTAGAGACCACTATATTTCGACCTACCCTTGCTTTCTCAAGTTGAAAGTAAGCCAGTGCTGGGTTTTTTTTGGCTCAGTTCACCAACCAGCTAGTCTAAATGTAGTCATTAAAGTATTCATTCATGCAATTTTCAACATCCTCCCATCACCTCTGTCCTTGTGCTCAGACACTCATGCTTCAGTTTACATAATATTGAAGGATCAAGCAATGTTTCTGGATGTTGTGTAGAGAAACAGAAGTAATGTCTTAATTACTTTTCAGCATACAAAACCTTCTTGGTGCCACTTTTAGGCTAAAGAACTATTACAATATTTATTCCACTCATGTTTTCCTACCCCAGGTCATGCTGCCAAATGTCACACAGCTGCAAAAGACACCTGCCACTGTTCTGTTTCTATTGTCAGAGGCATCTCTTCCATTCATTCCTCCTTTTACTTCCTCTTCCATTTCCTTCTATTTTATTTTATTTTTAAAAAGAGGTCATTCCTCTCCTTTCATTTTTTTCATTTTTATTTTTTTGCAATGTAACAAATGAGAATCCCAGGTGGCTTTAGCTAATTACTCCTATACTTTGGAAGTCTAATTCTGCCTATTGTGAAAACAATAGTCTTCGGCCACAAAGTAACTTCATATGCTAATCAGAAGCAGACTGTTCTCTAGCTAATACCTCAAGGCTGTTCAGGAAGACTATTCTTACAGAGGGGAAAAAAGAGGGGAATGGTAACAAAATACAAGCTGTGCAAGGAAAGGAAAAAACACACACACACACAACACCATGCTTACATCCCTGGTATCTGAAATTAATCTGATGTGCTCATTTACATCACATGAATAAGATACAGCACAATAGGAAGAATGAACTCGGATTTTTTTTTCTCTTCCCTTTTAATTAGAAAACATTCGAAATTAATCTACTTAAAACATTACCAGGCTTCTGATTCTGAATAAGGTTGATATGACAAAGCAGAACTATAATGTCCTGAATTAGAAGCCAGAAGTTATTCAGAGCGTTATATGCAGAACCTGTTTTAAAAGTTTGCAGATTAGCTATATTGAGTGGAAGTCAATATGCATCCTTTTATATACACTGCAATATACAAAGTATATTATTAACGGCTTTTATGGTAAATAGGCCTCAAAAAATAATAGATGAAGTGGATTATTTGTCTATTTATTCAGCGTGCTTTAAGATGATTATCAGGGTGCTATGACAGTTTACAACAATATACACTTTACAAAATACTTTTTTTACTCCAGAATTCCCCATTTCTCTAGTTCATTGCATTAAATTCTTACCAAAGAAATACCTTTCTTTCTCTCTTCCTAGGAACATCAATCTCTCATCACTCTTTTCAATTAAAATGCTCTTGGCTGAAGTTTATTTTTTTATAAGGAAATTGTACCAGACTCCCAGTATTTGTACTGTTCGTTTCCCATTTCCACAAATCTGATCTGAAGGTATGTCAGAACAGCACATATTCCAAGTGATCACACCACTAATCTTCCAGAATATATAACAAGGTTATTCGAATATCCATAATAAATTTCTAAGGGAAGAAGGGCCTTTTCACAGCCACTGTATGTGGGAACAGTATGTTCCTGCCTGCCATGATCCCAAAATCCCTCTGCTGATTAGGAAGTTAAATTAGCCCCTTGATTATGTGTGAAAGTAACGTTTTTGCCCCAACGTACATCACTTTAAACTTACTTACATTGAACTGCATTTGCCATTTTGCTGCCCATTCACCCAGTTTGGGGAGATTCTTGTGAAGCTCTTCAAAATCCGATTTAAGTTTTCACTATCCTGAAAAAGTTGGGGTTATCAACAAACTTTTGCCAACTTTCTATTCACTCCTAATGTCAGACCACTTAAGTGTATTAGCTGACCCTCTAGAAAACCTCATGACCTGCTTAATTCTATTTGACATCTACGCATTCCTATTCTGCCTCCTGAGCCTTTCTCACAGGGTAAATAGCCTAGGCTACAATGTGCTACCTTTACGTAAGACAGGATTATAAATTTGGCTGAAATATCTTCTTACAGGTAATCCTCAATTTACAACCACAACTGAGCCCAAAATGTCTATGGCTAAGTGAGACAATTGCTGAACGAGTTTTGCTCTGTTTTATGACCTTTCTTGCCACATCTGTAAGGGAATCACGGCAGCTCTTAAATTAGTAACAGTGTTATTGCTTGTCAGAAGGTCGCAAAAAGGGATCGCGTGACCATGGGACACGGCAACCGTCATAAATATGAGTCAGTTGCCAAGAGCCTGAATTTTGATCACGTGACCATGGGGATGCTGCAACGGTCTTAAGTCACTTTTCAGTGCTGTTGTAACTTTGAATGGTCACTAAATGAACTGTTGTAAGTCGAGGACTACCTGTATATCTAACCCTGTAATCATTTTTCAAAAAATAAATATAGGTATATACAATCTACTTGATCTTTCATGCCTATAGACCCCAGACAAACAAACTAAGTATTTATTGAGATTCTCAAACAACTCTAAAGAATTAATGATAAAAGGCTTACATTTATTATTATTAAATGTCTGTATTGCTGGGAAATATTCAACCAGTTTTAAAGGAAACCCAGTTTCTTCTAAGGATGTTGATGGAGCTACGTTGCTGATGTGTATTGCTGAATGAATTCAAGTAAGAAACACAGATACCAATGGGGGGGGGGAGTTAAACAGTTTTTAGGGGTAGATAGCCACCAAATATGGGGCATCCTGGGCAGTTTAATTGCTCACAGAGGACAGTGAAAATACAGGCAAGTTACCTGAGTATGCTTGCTTGATTCCTAATAAATAAAAATCCATGCAAACCATATTTACTGATAAAACTCTAAGTTTCCTTCAAGCAAAATGTGTAACTGGCATAAAGATAATACAAATGATTAAATGTTTTGCATACAGAAGAATGAAGAATTTTTATTTCTCTTATTATTTTCATTCTGGATTCCTCACCTCAGCACACACTCCTGAGTGAAGGGACTTCTATTTTAAGCAAAGCTAGAAACCTTTCAACAAAAGTCAAAACAGCCAGCAGAACAAGCAAGCAAAGTGGTTTCATTGTTCAGTGATCCTACTCAGACTTTCAATTTATCAAAATACAATCTTGTCCAGCGCTATTGACTTGACACATGGCTGGACTCTCTTTACAATAGTGGAACTTTCTGTAGAGAACTCTGCCCTAAGTTTCCTTAGGTAGTAGTAATAGTAGTATATGAAATGAATCATTTCCACCAACTTTCCATCCTTTTTAGCAACAGACATGGCTTCTTTTCCAAGAGATTGAGTTTAACATTTGTTTTCTAGATATTTCTAAATATTCAGTTCTTCAGAACTGATATCTACCCAACTCCAAGGCTATAGTACCTTTATGGTACCTGGATTCCAAAGTTGCAAAAACATGAGAAATGTATACCTTTTTACTGTAGTTTGAAAATATATAATGCCAACAACAGCTTCACCCAAAGAGTTAAGACTCAGCCTGCCCACAAGGGATTTATGCAGAAAAATAGGAACAGCAACACAAGAGAGAAATTGGATGAAATATAAGGGAAGCCTTGAGTTTTTCTTATAATTAGGTATTAGATGGATGGAGCAACTATCTGAAAAAAAGAAATTAAAAGGCAGGAAACAGGGAGGGAGGGAAGGATGGAAATTTGCCTGTTTTTCAGTTTTTTTCTTTGGGAAAGAATACATTGATAAAGTAACAACAAACCACCTGAGCAACTAAAATATATCAGACCAAATAAAAGATGAAAGAATAAAAGATAAATCATCTGGAAAGAGTATAAGAGGATCATAAAATAGGTGAGAGGAAAGAGACAAATAGGTAAATACCACTAAAGTAAAAAAGACAAAATTGGCTCCTTTCAAAGTATTAACAATATCCAAGCCACCAACTTTGAAAACTTCACATGGAGATTGACTTTATCAATATTTTGATATAAGGAAGTCAAAGTTCAATAAATGGGAAATCAATATATAAAAGACTAATGAAGCATGACTAGTCCTTGCTTAAGAACCCTAACTGAGATTCACAGTTCTGCCACTAAGTTGGAAATATCATGGTGAGGACTGTGGTTTCTGGAAGGAAACAGGTAGGACTACTCAATTTCATACCTTGGGCCTGTGTTTGCCTCCTAACCATTCTCCTTTGTTTTAGAAAGCTGTTGTGTATTTACTCTCTTGTACACATCAAAAGCTATGCAATGCAATGCACCATAGTCTTTGAAATCCCTCTTCAATCTCTCTGCTCCACACAGGAAGGTCAGGCAAAGGAGATTACAGAAACCACTTTCTTCCCACCCCTCTTCAGAGTGGAGAAATTGGAGAGAAAGAGGTTTCAAGAGAGTACTGCAAGCTTTTATAGTACACCCCTGGCTCCCAACCCTGGGCCGCCAATATGATCACATTGCTTTTGATGTGCAGAAGAGCAAACAGCTTACTCTCTTGCAATCCCTTTCTCTCAACTATTTTCTTGCTCTGCAAAGGAGAAAAAAAAGAAATACATCAGGCACAGTCCAAAGCACATTGATTGTAATGGCAATCATGTGACTAAGAGATGCTGCAAAGGTCATATATAGTCTGTAAAGTTATTTTTTAGCAGCACCATAACCTCAAACAGTCCCCGAAAGAATGGTTGATAAGCGAGGACTACCTGTAATTCTGCAGATGATTGTAGAATTTAGTGAGGAATGCAATTCTCTCCCTTACCTATGGTACAGTTTGTGGTTATTTTTCGTCGCTTGGGGTTATGTCGAAGCAGCTCTAACTCTCGTTTGGTTGGCTCCCAAGTTGAATACTTCTCTCCAATACCTGGATAATGAAAAGAAATATAGGACTGTATTTCAGAAGACTGCTTGTAGCTATAAGGATATTTTGGAATGCAAACTGCACCATTCATTAAATAGCTTTCGCTATATATTTCCTCTACAGTTCTGACCTTCTAAGTATGTTCCCACAAATGTATGTTAAAAACATACAAGACCTATTGACTGGACTGTTATTGGCATTTTAAACATGTTTAAAGTAACAGTTTCCTCTCCTTTTCTTATTCCTAGCAGTGGATCAAAATACTTTTAAATTAAAAAACACAACAGCAGGTTGTTCTTTTGAATTAAGACAACTATGCTGTCAGTGAAACCACCCCTGAAGCATGACCTTTGCGTAGAGATGTTTTAAAAATATGATGACAACAGCAAAAATAAATAATCCAATTCATTAGGCAGCTATGTGCTATTTTGAAAAGCTGATGTACAGAACCAATACAATGTGGGTGATATTCAAACCATTTCCTTAGTATGTAAAAACTAATATCCCCCTCAGTCTGTCTCTGCAATCTGGACCATAAATTATATAGGCTGAGAGCCAAAGAACTTTGCAATTAATTCTGTAAGACTGCTGAGGCTTATCTGCCTGAAAGAATAGCTCCTGAGTCTGGCAAGTCTGTTTTTAAGAGTGAAGAGTTTCAAAGGAGAATATGAAAGGAGAGGTAGCTATTCTACTGAGCAATTACTGTACATATCCACTGAGTATTATCTGTCTACGAGAATATGTGTGTATGCAGGTATGTGCGTGGCATGTACACTCTGGATATGAATTTGCTGGGAACAGATAACTATTTGAAGAAAGGGCTGAAATGGGTCATCTTGGTGGCTTTTTGAGTCTAATTATTACAATCAGAGATGTTAGTAAAACAAATCAATAAAATGATACCTGTTGGGCATTTAAATTTTCAGTCTGAAAACACCAACAATGCAATTGTATGCAAATTACAGATACATGATCTTATAAATAAATGATATTCTACAATCTCACACGCACCCCAAACAAAGAGTGGGGATAACTCTTCACCTCAAGTAACAATAATTTCCTGCACTATTACTACTAAGCTAATATTCTAACCACCAAAAGGAAAATATACTTTACAGGACATAAAGCTAAAGTAGATTTCCATGTAATATCGGATGGAGTAACTATAAACAAATACAATATGAAGTCTTCATTTGTAAAGATGAAGCATTTTTGCTGCGACAGATAAAAAGATCTGGCGAGGGTCTTTAGCAAAACTTTTCAAAAATTGAGCTTTCACAAGAAACCCATCAGCTCTTTCAAAGGAGCAGTGTTTTTAACTTTTTGAAATCTTATAAAACTAGAATTCAGAAACAATTGGCACGAAGGGAAGGACTTAGCATAAATCAACCAGAGGGGTGGATTAAAGAAGATCTTGAGAATTACATGCACTATGCAGAGTGTGTACTAGACATGGCATATCAAGATGACATATTTGTTTGGATTAGTGCTAATGGCAGAAACAAGATTCTGTAAATAAGAAGCAAACAATAAAGACACATCGTTAAATACATGGACAAATATTTACAGGACAAGGACTTACATAATTATCAACTATTTATTTTAATGAGGAAGAAAAAGGTTTCTTTCGACTTTAGCTATGTGTCAGCTCTAAAACAGCCCTCCCAACCATCAAAACAGCTGCAGGTTGAAAAGGCTTCCTTTAATTTACTAGAGAAACATATAGAGCAAACTGAGGGTTCACTCTCAAGTATTGGAGGTTATCACTGCCAATTTTCAGCAAAAGAGCTGTTTTGCTTCTGAATTAATAAGCACAATTTGGCATTGATAAGGGGTCACCTTGACTGTCATGTAGAGAAAGTTTAATGATACTTTGCCAAGTATTTTGTTCTTAAAACTATCCACTATCCCTCCCTCTCTTCCTTTGATTGAGCTACTTTGAAAATAAGATTTAACAAGGCCAGTTGAGGATGATGAACAATGCAATGGCAACGTGCATACCTATTTTTAACAGCCGCCTATAAATGGTGCAATTCCTTCTAGATAGACAGGATATATTTTTTTTAAAAAAAATTAATTGCTGTGAAGGGGGAATATTTTGGAGCAGCAACGCAGCTACAGGAAGGTCCTGCGGAATGTATTATTTCCCAGATCATGAAATACATTCTTTACAATATGAAAACATTGCAAATTCTGTCTCTTGCTGGAAAATGGTAGGCAATCAGTAAAGGGACGCTTGCTAGTGAAATGTGTCGCCAGCTCACACTTCTTACCTGTCATTGTACACTGGTAGTGAGAAATCATTGTTGGGGTGAAGGCTAAAAAAGAAAAGAATTAGGGAAAGAAAACTGAATAATAAAACAAATGTGTGTACATATATTTGTGTGTTAATATCTACATATATACATACTGTATGTGCAAACAAAGTGACATTTTTGTTAAGCTGGCACAGTAACTGCCTAGGGAAAGGGTGGCGTTTTGTATGAAGAACATAAATTTTTGTCTACTATGTTCCAAAAAGATCTGAATAACTGCACAATCACAAGGGAAGAAAGTATTTTACTTAAATATTCTTCCTAAATTTAGTTTAGCTATGCTTTCGTGATGTGTTCAGTTTAACTCCTGAAGAGAAATAATCTCTACATTTCTCTCTCCCCCAAAACTTTCATTAAAGTTTTCTTATTTTTCTTTTACAAGAATAAAAGGGCCAATACAACTTGAAATGAAAACTTCTTTCAGGCAGATACTTAAAGAAAACCAAACCTTGTAGCTTCCAAGCTTTCCGCTGTTCTTCTTTGGCAATTTGTTCCATATCTTTGTCATATATGTAATCTTGACACATAAAGCAGTATATACCCCCATACAAAAGGTCTATGGCTGCAGAAGGAGAAGGGATGGAGAAAAATAAACATTGTTTTAAAATATTAAGAAAAAAGAATTGTCTGTAATTAATCTCTTCTTATTAGCAACTTCAACAACTGTCACATGACAAAATGTTATGACTTTTATGTCTATTGCCAAGCCTCAGACAAGCAGCAACATTTAAAGATCTTCCTGGTTAAATTATCACAGATTCCAAGGTATGAATCTCCAACACAATCAATGATATGAAAATATTTCTCAGCAGCCAAGGCACAGCTTCACATTCCCTGTAAAAATCGATTTACACTAAGAAAAGCCTTCTAAAAGTTACTAAATTTTAAAATGATTAACAAACCGCTTTACAATGAGGATATATCTCTTTTCCTTGTTTAATTATTGAGTTACACGTGACTGGAAGAATAGATTAATTAAGACATACAACTCTGATCTTGTATCATTTCCATATTCTAATTTAACTAAATTTGATGCTCTACTAAGTCATACCAAACTAAGAACAAAGATTTCAAAACTCTTAGGTTAAATTGCCGCTTAATACTGTTTATTACACTTTACAAATAAATGTTCTATTCCATTGCTGAAATTGAAATAATTAGTTCCACTAGATTAAACTGGAAATCTAACTATTAGGTTAGGGAATTTTTTTAAAAGTAGGGAAAAATAAGGGAATTTTTATAAAAGTAGTTCCCATCATTAATTGGTAGATTTACTAATGGATCTGAAGAGGGTCAAGGATTGACACCCATGTCCCATAGCATCTTATACGTTAACCCAATAACTAGGCTTCAATACGAGGTTTAGCTTTAAAGCAGATTTATTTTAAAAAAAATACAATCTTTGTGTGTACCAAGTGGGAATTGCTTTTGCTAACAAAATAACTTATGCACACTAGAGTTAACAGGTAAAGCTGTTCACTAATGTAAAAGATGAATGGGAAGGTTTGTTTATCTTCATTTCATACACATACATCCATTTCTCTTCATATAATGAGAAGATAGGAATGATTTTTAAAATGAAAAACATCAGTTTTAACGATAGCATAGAATGCAGTTCTTGCTTATATAACCCATCCAAGTTAACTGTTGCTATAGCAATATAATGGGTGGATGAATGTCTTACAATATGATTATCTGAATGTTATACCCTAAAATAAAGCTTCAATGTTGTTAAAAATGGAGCATTTCTTATAGATCTAAATGTATGTTCTACTCTGCAACTTGGCTACAAATCAAAGTAATTTTGCAATAATATTTAAAAGTAAATAAACAAAAGACAGCAGTGTCAGTTACCCCAAAACTCTCCAGGATAAAAATGGTGTAACTGACATTTGCAAATTTAGTGCAAAAAACCACAATCCTTTTCATGAAGATTTTAATTAAAAATATGAAAATAGCAGCAGAAGCAGATTCTATTACACTTCCAGATCAAATCACATAATCCCTGTTCACTGACAAGTTTTCCCTTTTGTATTTATGTATTTTTGTGTGTGTGTGTGGTAGAGAATGATCTTTATATTTGTATAAAGGCCTTATACAAATCATCCAGTAATAATCAGCTTAATTTGCATCGAATGGGATTCTTTAGCAGCAGTTAAACTATTTTATTAATTCACATCCTGGAAGCAACCACTGAGATGGCTTCTTATGGTAGCCTGCACATAACAGACACAACACTGAGAGTCTGCTTATGCTTTTTCCGTTCCAATCTGGGCTCACTTATCCACCCTCCTATTTGCCAGGAACGAGGGTACCCATAACTCAGTTCCTTAACCAGAAAGGTCTACAGTTTACACTCTAAAATCATCTGGATGCTGGAATGCATATTTTGAAGTCTACTGTGAGATAGATTTTGCAAGATGGAGTTACCTATGTTATACGGCTAGTATATTATATTGAGCTTTTTTTAAAAGAGAAAATAATGGTGGATTCCTGCACTACTATGCCTACAAGTGGTGCTCACTTAACAACAATTTGTTCGGTGATTATTCAAAGTTATGACAACACTGAACAAATAGTAAGAAATTGTGCTATTTCACAACTGTCACAGTTGGGTAGAGACTGGAATCTTAATTTCCCACATCCAAATTTAGCATCCTTGCCTTTGCATACTTGTTCAAAACAGATAAAGGGATTTTGACCTGGGTTCATTTGCTACCAGATGATTTTGAGATTGTAAGAGATGCCAATGTCTGAAATATGGGCAAAGTTCCTTCAGGGTTCAAGATTCTTACTATTGGCAAGTTTATGCCCTGCTGAAAGACAAGAAAGCTACCTGGCCTGCTTTTCCAAAGGAGCTATAAAGGAGTGATAATGCATAACATTTACAACTTATGAGCTCAATTGTCTCCTTTTTTAGAACTTTTCAAATAGAGTTTGGAAAAAGTACAGCTCATCTGTATGGCTAGGTAAATCTCTGAAGAAGACAAATTTGTTTTCGTCATTGCCCTGAGAATTGCACCATAAATAATACCTTCCTTAATGCAAGGGATAACGGAGTAAGGGCTACCATAGCCAGAAAAACTGAGCTTTTTATAACAAAGTTCATCTCCAGCTACCACAGAGATCAGGAAATGTAGAGCGTTTACTGCAAGGTTCAATACCAGCCTAATTAACCATGTGGAAAAAGACAGAACACAATTCAGAATATAAAAATGTGAGCCCAATGCTGATGAACTATGAAAGCAGGTTGTCAGTGACAAGTCCTGTAAAACAAGGTGACAAATCTCTCAAATGTTTCAGTTCCCTCCTTCCTTCTTGGACCTCTGTGTGCAAAACATGCAAATATTTCATTTTGCAAATATACATATAACTGCTTTTGCTAATGATGTGCAGTTGGGTCTCTGGAGTTTGAATTTCTCTTTGTCTCCATGGAGACTGCTGTTAGCTAAGCAGAGCCACTAAGAGCTTCAAAGAAGAAATTTTGTTCATTCTGGTATGTGCCCAGTTGAGAATGAACTGGAAGCAGCTGAGCAGTAGTGATTTTGTATCTGGGGTGACGTTTTGCAACCACTGCTGTCAGAGGGTACAGGTAGTCCTCGACTTACGACCACAATGGAGCCCAAAATTTCTATTGCTAAGCAAGACGTTTATTAAGTGAATTGTGCCTCATTTTACAACCTAGCTTGCTGTGGGTGTTAAGTGAATCGCTGCCAGTTTAGTTAGTAACATGGCTGTTAAGTGAATCTAATTTCCTCATTGACTTTCTTTATCACAAGGGGATCACATGACCCCAGGATACTGCAACCATCATAGATATGAATCAGTTGTCAATTGTCTAAATTTTCTTTATGCGGCAATGGTCATGTGAAAAGTGGTGAAAAGTCACTTTTTACAGCACGATTGTAACTTTGAATGGTCACTAAACTGACTGTTGTAAGTTGAGGACTACCTGTAATTGACTGAGCGAAAGGGCAGCGGTGGTGGTAGCAGCCACATCACAGTAAGTAGATATGGTGGCTGCTATTGCAAACAATCCTGGATTTACTCTTCAATACAGAATGCACGTATCTGAACCTAAGGGATGAACAATTCAGGCTTCTTGGCTTCTAAGAGTTTCCAAATTGGTATCAAAAATAAAAGGAATTATATATAACTCTTTAAACAGTAGGGCATTTACATAGACATGGATAAGAAGATGACATACTGTTGGCTGAATCCTATCAGGCTGAGCATCTGCCAATCCAGGAAGATGAGGCTAACAAAGTAAATACACAACAGTAAAAAGAAACCTACAAGGAGATTCTACAGCTAAATGTCTATTTCAGTCAAAATACAGCAATTATAAAATATGTAAATCATAGATGGGTTAAAGAAAACCTTGAGGGAAAGCTCTGAAGTGAACTCGATAAAAAAAATGCATATCTTTACAAATAAATAAAATTGTGGACGTTAAAAAAATCTGAAAACTAGCTAAGGTTTCTATATACTGCGGGCCACTTGACTTCAGACAAAAAAATGCATCATTTAATAAGTATCAAAATTCCCTTCAAATCGGAGTTGTGTTTCATTTCCCTATTTTCTGTTAAAATGATGAAGTCTTCAACCATGGATTCCCCAGGAATTGCAACATTTTCTGTAATTTCAGATTTTATAACAGTAGAGAACATAAAAATGAGAAACTGTGTAAGTTTTATTTCCGTTAGCCTGCTCTTTGGTTATTTATACATATTTAGTTTCAATTAATCATGGCCAGAATTACAGGGTAACTTCAATATTAATTTTTTTTATAAAAAACCCTCCTGCGTGGATTATATGGAATATTAGCCAGAAGAGACAACCTGTCTGAATGTATTCAACATAACTGCAGTATTTTCCATATTGTAAAGCTCATGCCTTTATAAACAAATAATTTTAATGTAAGAATCCAGGATAATTACTTACCTAAGTTGTGTCGCTTTGCCTTTGCGTGCTCGTGAATATGTTTCTTTGTAAAACAGCCAAAGAAGACACAGTACAGGCAAGAATGAAGTCTGTTCAGATGGGCACCGCACATATGACAGATGCACGACTTTGCCTAAAATATAAGCAAGATGTTTATTAAAAGTAGCAAACATTGCATCATTTTTCCAATCTACAACCAGGCTTTAATTCGAACTTTAGGCTTAGATATTATTTCTATTTTTTTAACACTAAAACAAAACCAGACGGGATTGTGAATTCAATTCCATTCCAAAAATGTAGGGTCAAGAACTTGGTATGTTTAGTAGGAAGACCAACTGTCCCTCGACTGCCACACAGTCCCACTCGCTCTTTTGATCCTTTCTGCTGTGACACAGCTATTTTGTAGTCCTTCTGCTTCCAGTGCCACAAAAAATCTCACCCTGGCTTTGACATATGTGGTCCAAAGGAAAATGACTGCCACTCCTTTTTTCAGGAACTGCAAGCAAAAGTAGAAAGTACTGTACCAAACTTTTTATTAAAATATAAGGAAAAGTAAAACTTCCTTTTAACTTGAGGCAGCCACAGGCATATATAATCACACATATAGATGGATGAAGGAGGAATAACAGCATGAAGATTGTAAACAGTGTCTTAAACATCAATGCCTCTAAAATTCCAGATGCAGATTCCCAGTAGATGGAAAGAAGGGTCAGATAGCATAATGTGATACTTTAGCTGCAACTCTTCTTCTATGGAATAATTTACCTCCAAATCAGATTAGTTCCATTCTATTGCTTTTTTTTCCTTTCTTCCTTTCAATTATGTCCAATTCTCAGAAAGCGCAAGAGAAAGGTCAATTTGTCCCAACTGGATTCGCGCCTAAGACAGGACTAGAATTCCCACCCTCTCAGTTCCTAAACTGATGCCTTAACCACTACACCAAACTAGGAAGCCAATAAAAACTTGGCCTTTAAAGAAAAACCTGAGAGGTGGATTTGGGCATGTATTATTCATCAGCTGCCAGAGTTCTATTTGTAATTGTACTTGCTATTGTAAGTTGTGTTTCTTTTTTGCAATATTGTTTTGTTGTTTTAATCTTCTTACCGAAAGAAAGGAATGTAAGCCACTCGGAGTCCCTCTGGACTGGAGCAGCATATAAGCCACAGTAAATTAAAAAGCTTATTGAAACTATCAGGACTTCACCATCCTAATATTGTTATTAAGTCACAATTTTATATAAAATGATAAATAATTAGATAAATGTTCATGATAAGCTCTTATAAAATGTTACCTAGGAGTTTTAAAACATAGAACAGTTTCCATTTCTAAAATTTAGCAGTGCCTCTCATAAAACTATGATTTTATAGGAAATGTTTCGAGCCTGCGGTGCAACACTAAATTGAGAACATTCCTCTTAGTAAATACCAACACTGTTTAGTGGTTGAACCCACTCAGATGAAGGAATAGACTTATGAACGCTGCTTTGGAGGCGTCTATGTACAGTACCATCATTAGTTGTCTTACTATAATAAGAAATCAGTCACTGTTTCAAATGTCACTATCACAACTTGGTGTCCTCAAGGTAAGTTAGAACCACAAGTTCCAGAATTTCTAGGCACTGATCATCTGCCCAAAATTCTGAGTGTTATATTTTCAATTTATCAGGACACCTATTTGGAGAAAAGGGTGCTACATCATTCTACTGCAGTAAGCTACAGTAGAAATACAACGTCATATATTATAAATGCAACAACGATACAAAAAAAAAAGCCAGAGTTCACAATTCCTAGCACTTATAAAATATCTATCAACTAAAATATGGCCACAGAATGCGGGGAGGAAAGTGAGGACAATTTTGTTTTATATACTCACTTTCATTATTACATACATAGCAGATTTGCCTCAAAGAATCAAACAATACAGGTAAAGCCTTGACTTACAGCAGTTTATTTAGTGACCATTCAAAGTTACCATGGCACTGTAAAAAGTGACTTATGGTCATTGTTCACACTTACGACTGTTGCAGCATTCCCATGGTACCATGATCAAAATTCAGACGCTCAGCAACTGACTCGTATTTATGACAGTTGCAGTGTCCCGGGGTCACATGATCCCCTTTTGCGACCTTCTGACAAGCAAAGTTGATGGGGAAACCAGATTAGCTTAACAACTGCAGTGTTTCACTTAACAACTGTGGCAAGAAAGGCCGTAAAATGGGGGAAAATTCACTTCACAACTGTCTCACTTAGCAACAATAACATTGGGCTCAACTGCGGTCGTAAGTCGAGGACTACCTCTATTTATAATTGGAGGATACACTTCCCAATTTTTTTCTCAATGGTGGGGAAAAAAAAGACCCATTAGCCACACCCAATTGCAGGAGGAGCCCCAGCTAAGACACGTTAGGCTGAGTGTGATGCACTAACATGGCTGCAGATTTAAGTAAGGCTGAAAAAGCTGCCTGCCTGTGTATATGAAAGGATACGTTCTGCATGATAGGAGACAAAAAAAGAGTTCGGGCTGCAGGTCCTGCTGCTTTCAGAACCATGTTTAAAATACACATATTGTAGGCTGACTTTATCCTGCAATGCATCACTGCGGTAGCCAATTTTCATATGGGGAGGAGATGATTTGCAATAGCCAGTGGTATGTTCTAAAACAGATTATAAAAATTGATGACTTCATCACTTCTCTGTGTCAGCAAGTCATGACAGTGTTTTAAAATATTCTATTAACCCCAACCCTGTCACTATTAAGGAATGTACCAACAGAATCTTCATGTACACATGGCTTGAATAGTAATGCAGCAGACAAAGTAAGCAGCCTTACTTACCTAACCACTGAGTGGGATGTTCACTTAATGCTGCCCATACTACTAAAATGTTATTTACAAGATAAGATCACACTGCAGGAAAATGGTACTTTTCCTAGGATTTGGGGAGCTGTAGAATAGAAAGCTATGCTTTTAGGAGCCTGCCTATTGCTTCAAGTTGCATCCTATCACTTAAATGAAATGAAGATCAAACCTTTAGAAATTTACTGCATGTTTTTCAAGCAAGCAAACTCTTCAACTCTGATTTATTTAAGCACTGCGAACTCTCTGCAGGAAATGTAAATTTAATTAGCCCACATCAAAGTCAGTGCAGTGCTACTAGTGAAAATGATAACTGGAATGCAGATCTGATATGAAATGATTTATTTAGGCAGCCCAAAAGAGCAAAAAAAGAAAAAACAAGGTTAATTCATATTAGAAATTTTAAAAAAGAAAAGGAAACATGCATTTACATTGGATTAAGGCTTATTGAAGGCTTTCTACCGCATCATGCTGCCCTCAATTAGTTGAATTATCCCATTCTGACAACCTATATAACTAGGGAAGCATAGCTTTAAAAACACAATGAGGAAACAGCAATAAATCCAAAATCTCAGTTCTTAAAACTCCAGGAGGTAAGCTTCCACTTGTGTTTTTATTATGTGTTTTTATTATAGACTTGGGCAACATGTAACCCTACAAAGTATTAGGTTAGTGCAGTAAGGAACTGCTTTTCAATAATATAGCAGCACAGTCATGATACATGGTATGGATAAGTGATGTGGATCTATCAGGTTGTTTCTTCTGGATAAGAGATATATAATGATGCTATAGGAAGTAAGATCAAAACATTGCAATTGTCAAAAGAAGATTAAATATGTTATACTGTACTCAGCATTGTAGTTGCATCATTCAAATTCTGCCTTCTTTTTAACATTACTAAATATTACAATTCGTGTGAAAGAAGGAATTAAAAACACTCATTCATTACCAGTTTGAACTTTTACTACAATGGACACACATACACTCATTCCACCCACCCTCCAAAAACAAAACTGGACTTAGCTATATCTGTACATAGGGTGTACTGTAAACAATTGCTACAAGTCTGTCAGCTCTACAATATGTTGACATAACTACAAATGATGTAACAAACTGTAATGAAACATGAAGTAATAATTCTAAAGCTTATTCTTAAGGATTTATATTCAGCCTCCTCAAACTCTAGAACTGTGACTTCGACAACTACCATATGTCCTCTGACAAAAGTTTAAAAATTTCTAATGTAAATGGGCATTTAGGAAACCAGCTACAATACTTTGAGTTCATTAGCAACACAAAGGAAAAGAAAACCTGAGATAGTAGCATTTTAGGCACATCCACTCAGACTGTTATGCATCTAAGGATGGCCAATTTCTATATTTTCAGAATGAAGTTAGTAACATGTAACAGTAGTTCTGGAGCACATAAATTTCAGCCCTGTCAGATCCCAATGCATAAAGCCTACAAAAGAAAGATAGCATTAAAGTGTGAGAATAATAGGATATACCAGTAACTCTTTGAAAATTATTTCTTTCATCTTAAGCTGACGACAGAAAAATGTTGTGTCATAGGAAGTAGAACAGGGAAGTGTGGGGATCAAATAGGACCATTCTGCCAGCATTAATTAGTCCCAATACCTTGATTTTGTTACCTTGTTCGTGTTTTTGATTCAAAGTGGTTTGCTGGGTTCAGGAAAAGTTTTTAAACAGGAATGGACCTCCTGTTGGGTGGTTAAGCATTATTTTTAATATTTTGGAAAGGTTGAGTATTGTCCCATGGGTTGAGCCACATTATATTTGTGAGCAGGGTTCAGTTTTGGGAAATTTGAGATTTAACTAGGACAAGCTTATTGTAGAAGTTATAGCACATAAATCTCCCAATTCAAGATAACAACAAAGTCTATTGTCAGTTTTCAGGTAAGAATGAATATTATCTACACCGACAGAATAATTTTAAATGGTTATAGAGTTGGTAAATACATGTTTTAAATTAAGGAATATCCAGCTTTATTTCTTAGCTGCTGTTATGTTATATTGTATAATACTTTCTCTGATTGGAAACAATTAAAACCAATTTAAGAGCTAACCAGGAAGTTCTTTAAGTAATTGTTTATTCAACCAATGTTATAGGCTAATTCGTTGGATGAAAAAGCAGAAAAGGACTGGTTTTTGCTCAATTACATTGTGGGGATAGTGACAATACACGTCTTTCATCTTGAATTTTGTATGGACTAGAAACTTTTAAGGAAAGATGAAAACCAGGGATTATGACATCTGGTCCATAGCAACTTCCATAACATTACTACAACTAAACAATCAATTCTTTTTAATTGGAATAATAATCCAGGAAAAATATTAATAAACAAGATACAAAGATGTCAGTCTTCCTGGTATGCAGAAGTCCCACAAAGACGGACTCTTAATTGCAGAGTTGAACATGTAGGCCAGTGAAGAAAACCATCATTTATATACAGATATTTAAAAGCACATTACAAGTAAACAAGAAATGGAACAGATGATCAATACTCAAATAGGAATCTTGTACATTAAAGCAATCTGCTCATCAAAATATTTCAAATAAAGTTATAAGTAGGAATGCTCTCTCCAACTTTACAAGACAACACTGTGGAAGACATCAATACTCAGATCTCCCCCCAAAAAACCCACACCCCAATATAAATAAATATGGCATATGCTATGGGTGTATCTAATGTCCTAGGCAGTGATAGATAGTACATTAATGCAAATCATATTCTTCACATGCTAGGTGGGAATTTTTCCCCCTTCTCTCACAATAATCAAATATCTCACCAAATACTAAGTCTGTCAAATAGGAGGTTGCCTTTATCCTCAACCTACATCTACTATATCTGATAGACTATATATATATAGTCCTCACAGAAGTCACTGAAAGACCTTATTCGCAATTCAAAAAAAGAAACAAATTCTGAAAGCTATAGGCAAATACCCTGTTTCTCCAACAATACGGCCTCCCCCAATAGGAAGTCCCAGCATGTTTTACAGGCATGAAATGAAATTAAGCCCCTCCCCCCCAAATTAAGGCCTATATTAAAACATGCAAAATGGGGGGGGAATGGTGGGGGGGGCTTGCCGTTAGGAAGTACTTTTGTTGCACACCCGGATAGGGTGCTGCCTGCGTTGACCCCGATACGAAGTGCCCCACCAACACCGAGGTCAACATCCAAGCCGTCGCCGCCCGCCCACCCGAAGATGCAAGGGGGGGAATTAAGTGACCTCCGAAAAGACGGCCTAGCCATTTTTTCGGGGCTCAAAAAAAAATAAGACCCGGCCTTATTATAGGTAGGTTAATTTTTACTCCAGCTTGTACAATTAATAGTTTATTCCATTTGTATTACTTTTCTAATCACACAAGTCTTAATACTTACCAACTTCTTAGGCCACACTTCTGTACCAGTAAATTCATAACCTAATGGCTGCTATCATTTTACTAAAGATACAGCTTTCTCTTATTTACTTTCTCTTACAAGAGTGGGGTAACTCCCATCATTGCCTCGAGTTCTTAAAATGTTTTATAATTGAACTATGCGGGCAGATTCGGGGTTATGCCCCAAACCTATTACCTATAACAAAGCACACAGTTGAGTTACAAAAGGAATATGCACGTTTTCTCAACTGCCACACAAAGAAAACCAAGAAGACAAATTGGGCTCAGTTCCTTCCCTTCAATGAGTAGGAATTAAAAATGACAAGAGTGAAAATGTCCTTTAATCTGATTATACATAATAGTGAAAATTGTTTATTAGCAAATGAAAAGAAATAGCTGCAAACTAAGCAGTGGGCTAGAAATTTATATGAGAAAAAACAAATATGTGCATATATAAAGAACAGAGCTGAACCACCGCTAAAAAAGGAATTATCTTGGATAAGAACAGGTAAAGATAACAAGGTTAAAAATGAGCTATTGCTCTATAGTTTCTGTAATGCAAAAAAAAACAAAAAAAAAAAACCCTCCTAATTCTAATGTCTATAATACATATGAATGAAGCCACTCTTGCCTGAACTATGGCTGCTACCCTTTTTAAACAATTCTGAGGCAAAATTAAATAAAATAATAAACATTGTCACTTAAGATCCTAGGCTGTCAGTAAAGAACAGACATAACCCTCCATTCGCAATTCTGCTACAGTATGAAGTCTCCTTAAACTTAAACTTTTACTTTTAAGTACATGTTCATAATTCATCCAGTAATTCTATAGTATTTTCATATCTGATGATGAACACTACGGTATTCAGGTTAACATAGCCAGTTACTTCCAATACATCAATAGAATTTAATAACAAAATCAGTTTTCTCATATACATAATGAAAACAGTAAATGTGAAACAGCAGTTAACAAATTTTGCATGGTTCACAATGTGAGGAGCAATCAACAACTAGTGAAGTACAGATATGATATTAACTGAATTCTGGACTGATTATTATGTAAAAAAGAAAAGAATATAGCAGCACTTTGAATTTTTTTCTACCTATCCAAAAATTATGCCAAAAATTCAGGAAATATTATATAGAGATACATATTTTAGTCAGGCAAAAAGGATTTATGAGACAAGTACAATCCAACCTATGCTGAAGTACAAAGAAATCATATCAATTTTGTCTCTCTTTGGGTTCCAAACTTAGGGTGTCAGCTCTAGATACTAATCTGGACATCCCTATATGGCAATTAAGCTAGAGCTAAAATAAAATGAATATTTTACACGAAGAGGGTGCTGGAATACAAAAAGATGTTACAATTGCTTGCTTGTTTAGAATTTGCCTGAGATTACCAGCTATTTCCACTAGTTAAAAAGGTCAGTGTATACAATTTTTTAAAGAAAACAACAATGTGATAAACTTATAATAATAATTAATTCTGTTAAGGGGGAAACCACATAAAATTTGTGCATTTTAAATAGTTGCTTACTGTATTTGGACTGTGTTTTTTAACTAAGAATATACAACTACACGAATATACAACTATTCCCAAGTCATACTACAAGTAGACTTCCAAACCTATCAAAATAATTATTATTCTCGGATGGAATATTATTGTCAATAAGCTAAAATGTTACACTGAGAATATGCAGTACACAACTGTTCTAACTGAAACATCTGAGAGAAAAAAACCTTTTGAAAAACAGGCATTATCATCTTCTTGGATCAAGCACTGATTTTCTGAAGTACCAATCAGAGGCCTTTCTAGAGACAAACCATAGAGATAACCATGCAATGCATTTGTTCCAGACGTCAATCCCTTACATTTCTTAAATCTGTGAAATCAAGAAATCTTTATCATAGTACATCAGCTACCAATTTAAATTTGTAAATGTAAATATTACCAAGACAGGCCAAAATATAAAACAAATATTCTGAATGTTCTAGTCTGAGGTACATATGTATTCTCAAACTAGATTCTCTGACTCGTCAAAAAAAGATTGCTATTATCCATTCTAAGCACACTGCAGTTCTTGTCATGTAGTAACTTGTACTAACATTGGCTTGAACAAAAAAAAACTTTAGTGAAAGGCAACCTTCATTTTCCATAATATAAAAAGCAATGGATTAACAACTAAGACATGCATACTGCATGGGGAAGAGGGAAGAACAATAGAAATAAAAAAGCAACACAATACACTTAGCAGCCTTTCAAAAAAGGTAAGGCAATAAGCAGTGTAGACAACCAAGTCAGAAATAAAAATACACCCCTTCTGCCCCCTACAGTTTATTTGGATATCAGGATGTTTAAAACACAAGAGCCAGAAATAAAAATGGGAGGTTAATCCTGAACATCAAATGACACCATTTTTCATTTATTCATTGGATAAGCCATAGTAATTTGCTTTCCTTTGCCAACACTGGTTTTAGAGTTTTCGCTACTGCATTTTATAAAATCAATACTCCATATACCGGCTGTTCTATCGAATTTCTACATTATCTCCTCTCTCTGGAATTGTCAGTGCCTGAGTAGAGTGCTATCTTCAGCTTTTTTCTCTCTCTCTTTACATATGTGTACCAATTCAGATAAAAGCAATGGAGATTTTTCTGACAAAGCAAGGCCAGAAAAATCATATCAACATCTTTCTACAAAGCAATATTAGATAGCAAGCCATCACAGAAGAAAATGCTTGTACATTTTACTTTTTCATCCCCAGGGCCAGAACTGTGAATGTCAAACTACCCAATTATTTAAAATGCTATAGGAGGGAAACTAGTTGTTTTAACAGTTTACACATAAAGACACTTTACTGAAAGACTTTGACACTTCAGATTGGAAGAAAGGGTTTGTATGTACGGAAACCTCTACTTAAAAAGTACCACATAAAGAAAACTGGACAAAGGCCTTTCCCTTACAATATGCATTTGCTATCTGTGAGAAAAGGTGGGTATTTTCTAAAGAGGAATAGAGGCAATTCAAAGTTTTAAAAAATGGAACCCTGTTCTATGGACAATTCTCTCCTATTCTTCTGCATATGCATATGATTTATCTGCCAATTACTAATGGAAACTACTGTAACCTAAGCAGGGAGCAACTGTCAAGGCCTCAAAGTTACATCTGGAGATATGCCTGCCCCACAAATATTTGCCCCATGGGCAGCCACAACCACCTACAAACCATTTTCCTGATGTTACAAATTACATCCAAGTGCAACCAACAATCCCTCTAACATTCATCCTGCCCTGCATTTGTTTAACTTTCTTTAACTTGGCACATGCCTTTCATTGCTGCAGCCCTGCCACTTCAACTCTGACCTTGGCTTGGGTCCTTAAAAAAAAAAAAGGCCTTTACACCAAAAACCAGAACTCTACATCGGTTTTCTCCCCCAGCAGCAGCTGCCTTTTGTATCCTGGATTTATGGAGCTTGCTCCTTTCCCATAGGGACACTTTAGTTGTTTTCATGTGTTATAGGGGAGGCCAACTCTGCAACCCACCCATTGAAGGAAAGAGGAGGGGAGGGTGGAATCCCTGCGTTAAGATTAGACCCTGTGTTGTTACATGGTCCTTCCTTCCTGGTGCATCTTTTGAGGGTAATCTGTGCACTGAAACAGATCTCCTTTCTGCATTTCCCTTCTGACTTCCTCCACCACCCACAGATCATGTTTCTCCCACCCCCATTCACCCACCTACGATGACCGTGGACGCCCGGCCCTTTCAGAAACATCCCTGCCCGCCTAACGGCAGGACGAGACCAGTTTCCACCTATTGTGTGGTGGGCAACCCCGGCCGGCTTCCTCCGGCGGCCGGGGGGGGGGGGGGGGGAGCAGCTCCAGCCGCGGCCGCTCCCCATAGAATGGACCAAGGAGCGGAGAGAGACACCCCCACCCCCCGCACTCCGACCGCGCCCCTTCCTCCGCCTGCGCGCTCCTCGCCCACCCACCCGCGGGACATCGGAAGGGGGTGGGGGAGAGCATTGCCAAACGCCCCTTCCTCTTGCAAGTGGGGAGAGGCCGGCTTTCCTTGGCCGGGGGGACACCCCCCCCCCCCCCCGGCCAACTTGAGCAGGCCGGGCGCGCTCTTTGGCCCCAGAACTCCGGCTCTGCTGTCCCATTTTCCCTCCTCCTCCTCCTCCTCCAGGCGGGCTCTGCAGCCGCCCGATTCCGGGAAAGTCCGCCCGCAGCAGCAGCAGGAGGAGGAGGAAGAGGAAGGCTGTCCCCTTTTTCTCCTCCCTCCCTGTCCCAAGCCATGAGGACTAGGAACATGCCTGAGGTGCTGCTGCAGGGGTGTGGGAGGAGGGGGGCGCCCCGCCCCTCGGGACCGGTCCCTTTGGGGAGGGGGCGAGGCGGAAGAAGAGGAGGCCGATGATCCCCCCCCCTTCTTCCTCCTCCTCCCCTGAACCACCAGGACCAGAAACGCGTCTGCTGATGCTGCGGGGAAGGGGGCTTCCCCTGGGACCTCTGCTCCTTCGGGGAGGGGGGTGGGGATGGCAGAAGGAAAAAGAGGGTGCCCTCTCCTTTCCTCAACCATGAGGGCTAGAAACACGCCTCTGCTGCTGCTGTAGGAAAAGGGGAGGGGGTCGGCCCCTTAGGAGAGGGGAGGGCGGAAGAAGATGCCCCGTGAGGACTAGAAACGCGCTTGCTGCGGGCAAGAGAAAGAGAGAAGCCTCCCTTGAAGAGGAGGCAAGGAGGAAGAAGAGGAGGCACCCCTCCCTCCTCTTCTCCCCCCCCCTCCAAAACCATGAGGACTAGAAGCTTGGGTTTGCTGTCCCTGCGGGGGAAGAGGAGGGGCAGGCCCTTTAGGGGAGGGGGCACCTTGAGGACTAGAAACTTGGGGGGCGGGGGGGCGGAGAAGGTCGCCCACCGGGACCAACGCCCCCTCCCCTCTTTCCTTCTCCCCGCCCCAGGACCATGAGGACTAGAAGCTTGGGTTTGCTGTCCCTGCAGGGAAAGGGGGGGGGGCAGGCCCTTTAGGGGAGGAGCCAGGAGGAAGATGCACCTTGAGGACTAGAAACGCTGGGGGTGGGTGGGGGGGGGAAGAAGAGGAGAGGTTTCCCCGCGGGACCTCCTCCTCCTCTCCGCCCCAAAACCATGAGGACTAGAAACGCGCCCGTCTCGCCGCTGCGAGGCCGCCCCGCCCCCCGCCCACCTTCTTCGGAGGGGGTGGGGGTGGGGGAAAGAGACGGGTGGGAGGTCGCCCCCCCCCCTGCAGGCCGGGCGGGGTAAAAGGGGAGGTTGCCTCGCTCACCTTGCGCTTCCTGCTCTCGGCCGAGCCGCTCCAGACGAAACACTGGTAGATCACCCGCAGGTTCTGCTTCCAGTTCTCCACCTTGAAGCCGGTCACATGGCAGCACCCGGCGGCCGGCGGACTCATCTCCGAGCCCCCCACATCAATCCCCCGCCCGCCCCGCCGATGCGGCTACGGCTACGGCTGCTTGAGGCGGAGGGGGGGAGGGTCTCGCGGGGGAGGGGAGGGGGGGAGAGAGAAGCTGAGGAGGCGGCTGAGGCGGGGAGGGGGAAATCTCTCCTCCTCCCCCGGGAGGGGGGCCACTGCGGGCCGATCCCCCCCCCTCCTTTCCTCCCTCCTCCTCTTCCTCCTCTCGGGCGCGCTCCCTCAGGGCGGCGCGGCCGACTGCAGTGCCGGGGAGCGGCCGCCCGCCCGCTCCCTTCCTCCCTCGCCGCCGCCGCCGCTTCGCCTCAACCCCGCCCCCGGCTGCTGCTGCTGCCGCTGCCGCCGCCGCTCCTCCTGCCGCTGCCGCCGCCGCTCCGAACAAAGCGTCGACGACGGCGGCGGCAGCGGCGCCGCACAAAGCTGAGGGGAGAAATCGGCGGGCGAAGATTCTCCTCAGAGGAAAAGGAGGAGGAGGAGGAGAGAGAGAATCTCCTGAGGAGAATCGCCGCCGGGTCGCGCGCTGCTACCTCATGGAGGCCTCGGGGGAGGCGGCGGTGGCGGTGAGGGAGAAGGGGAAGCCCTGGCAGCCGCGCTGGGCGAGGAGGGGTGTGTGCCGGGGCTGTTGCCGCCGCCTCTTCTTCTTCTCCGCCGCTTCCCTCCCTCCCCCACCCCGGCTCGCCTGTCTCTTTAAATCGAGCCTCCTCGTCGCCGCGCGTGCTGCCCTTCTTTCACCCCCCCCCGCGCCGCCCTGAAATGAGCCCGTCCTCGGTTAGAGAGCGCGCGCGGCAGGCTCCTCTCAAGCGCCGCCGCCGCCGGGCCCGAGCGGGACAAACCAATTGGGAAAGGATCAGGGGGGGTGGGGGAGAGAGAAGTAAGGTAAGGAGGAGGAACGGAGGGAGGGTGGGAGGAAGGAGTGGAAAGGAAAAAAAAAGAGAGGGAGGGGAGGAAGGGGGGGGAAAGGAGGTCGGCCCTGCCTGACTAAAGCCCAGGAGGGCCGCGGATTGGAGGCGCGAGGCGTACGTCCCGTCTCCGGGCCGCTTCTCATTGGTGGCCGCCGCCTTCCCTTACAGCGGGATGGCGAGGAGAGGCCCTCCCCTCCGCCGCCTTTGATTGACAAAGGAAGTTCTGGCGACGGGGAAAATGGGGGGGGAGGGAGAGAGAGAAGAGGGACCGCCGATTGGCGAGGCCTCCCGCCGCTCTTTCGGTCCGCGGCGGAGGATTGGCTGGGAGGAGGTCACGGGGGGTTAAGCGCCGCCCCCCGAGGAGCCCAGTCCAGACGGGAGGGAGCAAGCCAGCCAGTCAGCCGGCGGGTAGGGCCGCTGTCACATCCGCTGGAGGCTTTGCAGGCGCTCAGTTTCCCCAGCGTTTCCCTGCAAGGAGGGCGGAGCTGCCTGGATGCTGCTCCATTGACTCTGCTCCGGCTGAGCCTGGCCCAGCCCGAATCCTTCCCCTTGCATCACCGCACACACGTGCAACTCCCGGGTTGCCTTCACATGACCCTCGGGTCAGATCGAATCGGATAGATAGCCAGTGCGCCGAGCCGGTCTTGAGAATGCAGCCAGGGAAAAAGGAGATCCGTGTCGGGCAAATAGACTAAAACTCAGTTTCAACCGTGGCTCAAATGTAATGTGAGAAAGCAGTTTTCCTTGCTTTTTTCCCCCCCAAGGGCAGGAAAGTCCTTTCCTGGTCTTAGTTGGAACTAAAGCACAGCTATTCAAATTGGAGGGTGCCTGGTCCATTTTTCAGAGTTTGAAGAAGAGCAACTAAGTCTAAGATGATCAAAGGCCTAGAGACTAAAACACGTGAAGAACGGCTGCAGGATTTGGGTTTGGCCAGTCTAGAGAAAAGAAGAATTAGGAGTGACATTAAGCACACCAACATGCCTACCGTCCCTGTCCTAATGTTCCCTTAATTTGTATCCATTTTGTTTATTAATAATCATGTTGTACTTCTAACTGTTCTCTAATAGATGCTCGACAAAATAGATAAACAGTATTTGAGGGGCTGCCACAAAGAGGAGGGGGGAGGGGTCAATTTATTCTCCAAAGCACCAAAGAAGGCAAGAAAAGAAACTAATCAAAGAGAAAAGCAACATGGAATTAAGGAGACACTTCCTAACAGTGAGGACAATTAACCAGTGGAACAGCTTGCCACCAGAAGTTGTGGGTGCTTCATCACTGGAGGTTTTTAAGAAGAGTCTCTAGAGAGTCTTTTAATCTGAAATGGGAAAGGTTCTGCTTGAGCCAGGGGGCTGGACCAGAAGACCTCCAAGATCCCTTCCATCTCTATTATGAGGCTCCGGAAGATTAATGCAGGTTCTCCACCCCCCCACCAAAAAAAATTGGGATTTCAAGATGTCTTTGGCTTCAGCTCCCCTAGGCTTTAATTTAAAAAGTGTGGGTCCAGAGATCAGAAGATCAAATATACACTCGCCGGAAATCAGTCCCATCCTCATTTAGCAACATGGCAAGAAAAGTCATAAAATGGGGGTAAAAAACTCACTGAACCTATTTCTCACTTAGCCACATACATTTTTGGCTCAATTGTGGTCGTAAGTGGAGGACTACCTGTACTGCCCTCAAACGACCACCCTTGTAAAGAGTTTGGGGAATAATAATTGTAATAATTATTAATAGTAATAATCTTTGGTGGGGCAAGCAGCCACAAGAGGACAGCTCTTAAGTTATTCAGGGGAGGAGTGTGGCTAAACAACCAGCTGAAAACCAAGGCCTCCCCTCTTGTGCCCAGCTATCACGTTACACACCTGGGCAGAGTCTATTCCCTTTCCTGCCTCCATGGGGAGGCTAACCCGACCCACCTCCAGGTAATATGACAAGCCTTAATTCCCAGCATTTGAATCATTAGCTTCCATGATTTTCTGGGTCTCCCCAAGCAAAGGCCATTAAGGGGCTGGTAATGTGTATTTAGGTGCCAGCTGCCTGCCAGCGAACACAGGGTTGGGTGGCCTTGGGGATGCGCCGGAATTCACACGCCTCCGGGCTCCCGTCTCGATTGGATTAAGTTTCTGCAATACAGGTAATCCTCAGCTTATGACAGTTTCATTTCCTGACGGTTCGAAGTTATGCCGGCACTGAAAAAAAATGACTTCGATGACCGGGTTTTTGTTTTTCACCGTTACGACTTTTGCATCACGGGATCAACGTTCAGAGGCTTGCCAACTGGTTCATACTTATGACCGTTGTTGTGTCCCCAGATCACGTGATCTGCTTTTGTGACCTGACAAAGTCAATGGGGAAGCCATTTAACAACCAAATTACTAACATATCAAGTGGAGTTGATTCAATGAACAACTGCGGCAAGGAAGGTAGGTCACCAAATAGGGCAAAACTCACTGAACAAATGTCTCACTTAATGACATAAGTTTTGAGCTCCATTGTGGTTGTAATTCGAGGACTATTCGTATCCAACATTCTGTGGCTTCCTAGAGGCAGGATCTGGGGCCTATTTACTCCCCTGTTACGTACAGGTAGTCCTCGACTTGTGACTGACTGTTCAGTGACCATTTGAAGTTACAATGGCAGTGAAAAAAACTGACTCAGGACTGGGTTTCCCACTTAATGACCGTGTGCAGCATCCTCACGGTCATGTGATCCAAATACAGGTGCTTGGCAACTGGCATGTACTTATGACAGTTGCACTGTTGACAAGCAAAGTCAGTGGGGAATTTTGGTTTTTAAGAAGCGACTGAACAGCCTCTTGTCTGTAATGGTTCTCCTGCTTGAGCAAGGGTTGGACTAGAAGACCTCCGAGGTCCCTTCCAGCTCAATTCCGATGGATAACCTCAGGATCTCCTTAACAACTGTGGCAAGAAAGATCATGAAATGCGACAAAGCTCATTTAACAACCACTTTGCTTAGCAATGGACACTTTGGGCTCCATTATGGTCGTAAGTCAAGAACTACCTGTATATTTTTTTTTCATGTGCAAACCTTTCCTTTTTTAGCCGTTTTCCCGTAAACGGTGAGATCAACAATTTAATAAGCAGAAGCATCTTTTTGGGGGAGCAGTTTCCCACCACAAGCAGCAAGCCTTGTTTGCAACTACAGTTCCATGTTTATCTCCACTTGGCTTGGGACACTAAATTAAGCTGTTGCCTAATCCTGGTTTATGGAATAAGCCCCAAATGTCCGGATTTGTAACGTATTACTAAGCGGCAGTTATATATATATATATATTTAAGCCACCCAGAATCAGAAACAGTGAGATTGGCGGGGGTGAGTGGGAGTACAAATTTAATAAATAAAACAAACTATGTAGGGTTGAATTTGTACAATAGCAAAAAAAACAAAGCCATCGTGAAATTTGACTATTTGCCCAAATATGCAGGTAATACCTTGATGAGGTATTATCCTCATTTGGGGAGGATGGGGTGATTTCCTCCTTTTCTTTCCTTTGGGCTGGGCAGAAAAGAATATTTCTTTTGGCAGCCTCTGGATCACGGAATAGCAGATGGCAGGACTCTTTCAACACAGGGTGGAAAATCGATGTTGAGCAAAGAGGAAGACGATTGCAAAGCAGGAAGACGCACTGACCTTGACAAAGGGGGGCAGGGGGGCCCTTTGTTAATTTAAAACCGGGCAGCCGTTTAAATTCTCCCAACAGCCTCGGGCTAAACCAAGCCCACTGTTTTCCAAGACCTGAGACTATCAACAAGAAAGTATGATGAGAGAATGGTGGGTTGTCATTTTTTAAAAATCCTTGCAGGTTTTCTCTCTCTCTCTCTCTCTCTCTCTCTCTCTCTCTCTCTCTCTCTCT
>NW_020716852.1:405896-417138 GCF_900518725.1 Notechis scutatus
TCTCTCTCTCTCTCTCTCTCTCTCTCTCTCTCTCTCTCTCTCTCTCTCTCTCTGTGTGTGTGTGTGTGTGTGTGTGTGTGTGTTTGCAAGCCTGGGAAACATGGAGAAAATTCTTCACTGCAGCAACCCAGCGAGCGATACGCTTTGGAAACCAGAGCCTTAAAAAGCGAACCGATGATGGGTGTGAACAAATATGGGTGATCTGCTGAACTTAGCCGGGTAGCCAATGACGGCCCCTTTTTCCCCCCTCTCCAGCATCAATTTTTTCCTCCCCCCCCCTTCCCCCACCCTTTGTCCCAGAGAGAGAGAGAGAGAGAGAGAGAGAGAGAGAAGTAGATGAGGAAAGGACACCTGGAAAGCTGTGTGTGTTTCATGGTGGTTCAATTTTATTATTATTTAAGGCGCATTGGGAGGGAAGAAACAGCTGCACCAAGGTATGGATCAACAGCAGCATCTACTGGCAAATGTAGGGACTGAGCCTTGGTTAATAGGCTCTGCAAAGAGGCAACTGCAATAAATACAAAATGAACAAATGGAACGAGAGGTGTGTTTTTTTCCTGGTCCTTAGGGGGAAAAAAACACAAAGGGCTTTGACAGCATGAACCATTCCTAGCTTTGGTGGGCTTTGCAAACTAGCCCTTGGGGGGTTCAGGGATGTGTTTAATGGGCAGAGAAGAAAAACTTCTACCGATTTGATTAGTTAACTTCTTCTGTTGCGTGGAATGATACAAAAAAAGAGATTTGATCAGGAGCAGAGGTGGTATTCAGCAGATTCTGACCAGTTCTAGAGAACCGGTAATGGAAATTTTGAGTAGTTCAGAGAACTGGCAAATCCCACCTCTGACTGGAGATTTTACAGTCTCCTTCCCCTGCCACGCCCACCAAGCCACGCCCACAGAACTGGTAGTAAAAAAAATTGAATCCCACCACTGATCAGGAGGAACCTGTGCTGTCCAAGGTTCTGGACAAGAGTTGGGATGGTTTTAGACCCAGATCCTAGTCCACTTGTCAACCAGGGAAGTCCTCGTTGCTTGACTTTGGACCAACCTGTCTTGAAAAATTATTGGGATCTATTGAAGTGGGGTGGCTAATATATTCAAATATGTAAACAAGAAGAGGCATGCTATATGCACTGCTTTGAATTTGAATTCTTTATTGTCATTGTACATATATACACAGTATACATAACAATGAAATTCAGATTACACCCAGAGTACCAGACCCAACACGCACACACACATGACAATCCCCAAACACACTCCCACCCACCAAATTTCCACACCCCCCTAAAAACACACAAGCATCCACACAACAGACCAAGTAATACTTGTCCAACAGCTCACTGATGGTGGTCCTTAAGTTCATTGTTAAGTGCAATTATAGCTCTGGGCTAAAAACTGTTTGACCAGGGGGTGTTTAAAAATAATCGCAGTCACAACAGCTTGGCTGGCTGGGCAACTCTGGGAGTTGAAGTCCAGAAATCATAAAGCTGCCAAGGTTGAGAAAAACACTGAAACAGTAAACACATTGTCTTATTCCTGTGAAGATTAATGTATTGATTGCCTCTTGCTCCATGTTAACTTTGTATAATGGTCCGTGGCTTTATCATATACTTGAAATGATCTCTGCGCTAAGTCAAAATCCAGTCATCTGTTTTGCGAAATGGTGCTTAATGCAACCCACAATCCTTCCAGGAGAAAATTCACTTCTCCTGCTTCATTTAGCAGAGAAGAAATTTGCGACTAAACCCAGACCTGCTCAGCTTCTGTCAGCCCAGCTAAATGAGGGGTGAATAATGAGAAATATAATCTAACAATATTTGAAGGAGCATAGGTTCTTCAATGCAGAGAATCATTTTGTGATTCTCTATTTGACCAGCTTTTTCTTCCCTCTTTCTAATGTTAGCTTAATCATACGTTTGGTCAGAGAGAGGTTGAGATTCCAACAAGCTTGAATATTGTTTTTCACCCACAGTTGTGGAGATAAATGATACCTAAAACAAGGTGTAAACATTAAAGTGTCCTGCAACTTGAGCTAGTAACTTCATGCTCTCTTTCATTCATTTGTTCATAGATTTTTAGCGTAATTTTTATTTGTAAATAAATAAAAATGGTTTTGCCAATTATCTAAGAATTTTACTTCCGCTTTGACCTCTCTTTTCTGAATTAGAAGGTAAACAGCTACCTAAACTTTGAATTAAGTAACGCATAACTTACTTTGCTGTCTGGTTTTATCAGTCCAAAGAAATTGGTGTGCCTTAATCCTATTTTGTACAATATAAATCCAACCTAAGGGTAAAAAAATACAGGATAAATTTTAAAAGCTTATAATTTACAAATTTCTTCATGCATTTCTTTCCTTTTCACTTTTGTAATGCTTCAAAACAGCCAAATTGCGTGAATGGTTTTAGATTTCAATAAAATATTGGACAATTAAGGCTGAACAGCTACATATTCCTTGAACATATTTCTTAAAAAGAGGCAGAGGGTTTGCCTCTATAATCTGAGTTACTGTGTTTTGTCTAACGGTCTTTTCATTTCAAACTGTGAACACCACTGAAATTAATGCTTACCTCCTGGGCTAGTGCTAAAAGAGCAGCAATAAGGAGCATCCTGCTGGGGGAAAACAGCCCTTAAGGGGCATTGCAGATTTTCACTGACAGGCAGATGGCAATGGTATGTAGGAACAGCAGCTTTTGTAAAGCAAAGCATCACAGCAGATGTTGGTAGGAAGGTGAGAATGGAAGAGAAAATAGTCCAGGATCTTTCAAACTTTGCAATTTTAAAACGAATGGACTTCATTTCCTAGAATTCAATTCCTGGCCAATCTAGTCAACTATACAACTCAGTCTTTATTAAAGAACCCATTTTAATCAATATCAGAATACATGCCTGGTTTCAAAATACAATTTTAAAAAGAAGATTGTTCATTTGCCTTACTTTTACAAATACTATGTGAATTCTTAGTGGGATTTGTCTCCAGTTGAACTGATAAAAATATATTTGGTTTCCCCCCGTTTTTTATTATAAATCTTAGCACTATGTTCTTTTGTATGTTGATTTTTGTGTAACATGTTTACACATTACTGCATTAACATTAGTTAAATAACTTAGAACATTGAGAATAGAAAAAAAAATCCATCAATGTCACTATTTGGCATTGTCACATATACACACATATATGGGGGGAAAGTACACAAAGCAAATTTAGTAAGAATTCATTATTGTATCTGGAAGTTATATATTTTGTATTTATTTTATTTGGTTTGTCAATTGCTTACAAGATAATAGGTATAAGTGAAAACATAGTTATGAATACATGGATACATATAAGAAAAATAAAAGAAATAATAATAGGACAGGGACGGTAAGCAGGTTGGTGCGCTTAAGCACGCCCCCTACGATTTTTATGCTAAAAACATTCCCTGAAAATCACAATAGGAAAAAAAAACTATTAATATTACAGACCTAAAGAATTGAGTCAATTCCTGGTACTATATAGACAAATCCAAGCAGTTTTCCTGCAGTACATTTCTACGTAACATTTCCATTATTTTCCTACAAAGCAGTTTTCTGCTTCCAAATATATCCAGCTGATGTAGGAATCATGTTCAGGGCCAAAAATTCATTTTAAGAAATCCTCATCAACAAAATATTTTGCAAGAAAATGGAGGACTAAAAGATTTTTAGGCGAAAACCCTATAAAAGAATTCTTATGGGTGAATGAAAAAAAAAATCCCTCTTAAATCCTGAATTTGGCCTCTCCCTATTCAAGATTCATGAAACCTCCGCTCCGGCTTTTTCACTACTTCTCTCCCTTGCTGACCACAAAAACAACAACCAAAAAAACACCAAACCCAAATCCTATTTTATCTTATTTTTCTTCCTTTTCCTTGGAGGGATTACTGGATCAGAACTCTAAGCCACGCGGAACTCTCTCTCTATGGTCAAGGTTTCCGGAGGGGATTTAAAAGCAATCGGGCCACCTATCGCATCAATTGCGTCCGACCTCGCACCGTCGCTGATTGGTAGCTTGTCCGATAGCTCCGCCTGGTGTCTGATTTGAAACGGTGCGTCTTGATTGGACACAGCGGAAAGCGGGGCGGGGAGGTGTCATCCCACTTCCGGGTATGGGATCACGGTAATGGGGGTTGCAAGGTAGTTTGTGTAAGACCGGAAAAGTGGGGGGGAGTTGTGGGGTGGATATATGTCTTGGGGAGGGGGTCACAATTATAAATATGAGGAGCTGGTTATATAAATCCGGGAAGATGGAAGGAGCTAGAGTTGCTTTCCCCACTCTTGCAGGTTTGAACATTGGATTGCAGTGCCCATCATCCACAGCAAGTGTAATAGGTGGATTGAGAGGGGTGTTTTTCTTTGGGGGTTCATACATTCTTGCTAAATATGGGGAGCCTGGCTACGTAAATCCAGAAAGAGGATAGATAGAAGAGGGATAAAGTTTCTTTCCCAAGTCTTCCATGTTGGGCATTGGATTGCAGTGTCCATCATCCACAGCAAATGTAATAGTTGGGCATGATGGACATTCCTGTCCAAAACAGGTGGGGGGTGCTGGTTAGAAGAGATGGAATTGAATGGAAAGGATGGAGTGGAGAGTGCCAGGTTGAGGCCATGGCTGAATCGGTGGGGATGGGAATTGTAGTCCAATGGTTATGGAAGGCAATGGATGGGAAACCATGCCAGGGGAATGGAATGAAATGGGTAATGGAATTCTTCCAGACATGGATGAGGAGGGAGTTTAGAGCAATGTTTCTCAATCCCAGCAACTTTAATTCAGTGAATTTGTTTCAATTCCCAGAATTCCCCAGCCAACAATTGAAGTCCAGACTTCTTAAAGCTGCCACGGTTGAGAATCTCTGGTTGGAAGGTGAGACTGGGAGTTGATCTTAAGGCAGTTGACATCTGTCAGTCTAGCTTACCTTGTAGGATCATGATCGGGGTGTTTATGTATCTGATTTGTTAATAAATAGTTATTAATTGTTGTAACTCCCTGACTATTTTCACCATGGACGATGACATAGCTGCATTTTGGCTTAAAGTGTTTGTCCACAAAGGTCTTGGAATTAATTTAGGACAGTCTCAACCTTGGCAGCTTAAAGATGGGTGGACTTAACTCCCTGAATTCCCATAACTGTCTGGAGAATTCTGGGAGTTGACGTCCATCAACTGCGAGCTGTTATGGTGAAAAAAGCTGGTTTGGGAAATCCAGAACATTTGGCGTCTTGAGTCATCCTTAATTATGTTTGCCTCAAAGTCAAACTGGAATCTCAACATTTTCGTAATATTAACATAGCAGAGGCTTGCAGCTAGATTCTGTTTTCTTCTTCTTGGAATTAAGACCCATAGAATTGAACTTCTCAGAGTGTGTGGCATTTTAATCAGAGACGATGTCGAAAAAAGATCAAGCTAGTTGAAGGATTCTCTCGAGTTCTAATTGCTGCTGGGTTGGGATGCTTAACAAGTAGACTTGTTGTGTCTTGATCAGGGACTCTTGAGCAATTTAATTTAGTTCCATCACTTCAGCAAGTCCAAAAATATGTCAGTAACACTGGCAATTGAATGGATGTATGGAAAATGGGCACATGTAATTTTGCATATATGCCTTACGTGGAAAGTGAAAAATGGAAGATAGAGTGATCTCTTTCTTGCTTGATTACCCATCAACTGGGATGTTTCCTTAATCCAGCACAAGATGGAGTAGATTGTCCAACGCCCTAATTCTGAATTTATAACCTCCATTTGTGGTTTTTAAAAGCTCTTGGGCCTTACTGGCAAAGAACAAGAGGAGGAGATATTTAAGAACAGAACCTGTGTGGCAAGTCCTGGCGAGAAAAGAACTAAATTTAGCTTGCAAAAAAGGACCAGATTTTTTTTATTTTTCCCTCCCCATGTAGGTGAAGCAATTCTGAATCATTAAACGTTGGCGAGCAGTCTGGTGCTGTTAAAATTAAAAATAGTTAGCAGACAGACAGCTTCCAGTGCAGTAAATGAATGGGGGGGGGGGCTACTTTTGATGTATATATGTATATTTCCCTTGTGGCGCCTTTGAGTCAGTGTTGACTTCTGGCAAGTGCCTAGAGAAATCCTGCAGTTTTCTTGGCAAGATTTCTGAAACAGAGCTGAGAAGAATGACTGATCCAACATCACCCAGCTGGCTTTCTGCCTGAGGCAGGAGTAGAACTCATGGCTTCTCCATTTCTAGTTTGGTGACCAGACTGGCTCTCTGACGTATAGATACCCTCTCAATTTCTTTAATCCGATGTTGTCATCTTTTTTAAAAAATATTTTTTTAAAATTTTGCTATATAAAGAAAGAGCAACAGTTTCAATGTCTATATAAACAGTATGTTGTCTGGTTACAGTTAGCAATAACCATAATAGTAATGTTCATTAGTGGTGGTCATATAATAACAGTGTTTTCTCATAATAATATTAATACTTATTAATTATACCATGGTAAGCCCTCATGGTTAAATTAGTCCTTCTCTTATAATTTTAAATGTTCTAACTTCTGTTTCTGCTAGTTAACCATTGATAAAACGAATCCCATATTTCAAAATATTCCGTCTCTTCCTTCTCTTTAATTTCAAGTGTTAATCTATCCATTTCTGCATATTCTAGTATTTTTTATTATTATTATTATCTTCTCTTCTGTAGGGATCTCCACACCTTTCTAGTTTTGTGATGACCCAAAGGGGCGTGGCACAAAGGCAACACAGTCAGATAATCAGTAGGAGTCCCTTTATTAACTCCAACTTTGCCCGCAATGTGCTGGTTACCTTCTGGGCTGGAGAAAAACTCTCCCAGGAACAGCCTTTGGCTGCAGAGAATCAAGTCCAAAACATGGTCAACAAAAACTATAACTATAAGTTAAATCAAGGCAAAATGAGGTCATTAGTCCAGCAGGCCAGGAGCAAGAATTCCAGACATGAAGGCACAGCAATAACTCAACACGATTGGGAAGATGCCAGGAACACTGATAACTAAAGTCAACATAAGATAAACTCACATTTGCTCCCAGCAGATGCCACACTCAGCTTGCATTCCTTTTAAACTCTCACTCCCAGGTATGGCTAATGAAGGGAATCAGGGCCCTTTCCTCCCCCATAAGCCATGCAACCCATGTTGCTCCCTTCTCCGTTGTTCCCTGTGTGCCCTAGGATGAAGAGGGGGTGGGCCTGGGTCTTCCTCCGAACTCCCTCTTCCTTGCTCTACCTCTCCCCTGCTCTGCCCAGCCAGACTTTGCCCTTCCCCAGCCTCCTCCACAGCCAACGGAGCCATACTCCCACTCCCTGTCAGCTGTTCGTCTTCCTCCTCAGATTCAGACTCCGACAGGAGCATGACAAGTTTGGTGCCTTCACCACTAGATCAGACTGGCTCTCTGACATACAAATACCCTCCCAATTTCTTTAATCCGATGTCTTCTAAATGGCTTAGAATTTGCAGGGAATTCTGGGGATAAATTGGCAAAAAGAAAAACAACTTGTAGAGGTAATCTTTGACCCACAACCATTTATTTAATGACCATCTGAAGTCACAAAAGCACTGAAAAAGTTCCTTACAGTCGGTCCTCACACTTAACCAATGCAGCATCCCCAGGGTCACATGGTCAAACTTTGGTTTCTTGGCAACCAGTGTGTACATACAGGTGGCCCCCAACTGACTGTTGTGCTCCGTTGGCAGCTTGCGGAGACGGCAGCGGAATTGGACAGTGGGGAGGAACATGGGCCAGTCTGGGAGTCCGGGGAGGACTCGGACGAGGGTCCTGTGTCTGATGCAGAGATGGGGCCAGGACCATCTGGGAGTGGGGTGCTGACTCAGAGCCTCCAGAGTCTGGCAGCAGCGAGGCAGAGGAACAAGGGGAGCCTGTTCCCAGTGCGCATATGCGCAGAGCTGCTAGAAGGCAAGAGCAGCTAAGACAAAAGGGGTGACTTGGGAGTAAGGCTGGGAGGTGATTGCCCTTCTCATAAGATATAAAGGAAGTACAAAGGGACAGGAACCTTTGCAGGAAGCAACGTTGTTCTCTCTGTTCGGATTAAACCTTGAAGCTCTGTGTGTCAACTCATAAAATATTTTTGTGGTCTTTTAGAGTTGCCAACAGAAAGGGAGGAGGGAGCAGTGGGCAGCTTGCATTCCATAAATGTTTTCAAAGATAGTAACTAGGTGACTGAAGTTTCTGCCACGCAAAATTCTAACTGGAGAGATTGATGACTTTTGGCTATGAATGTGTCCCATTGGAGAATATGAATTACGATACACCCAGGGGTTGGGGGAAAACTAGGGTCAAAGGTGACAATGAATGATGTGCCTCAGAGTCGGCTACACCCAGGCAACGCCGGCATGTTTACTCCTAATAAAACTTCTTTAAGTTTGAAAATCTGGCTAGAGACTCATGATTTAAATGGGGGTAACTACCGGAGCCCTGACAGCTAGCCGACTCTCCTAATAAATCAATTACTGGGGTCCTGGGTCCTGGCTTCTCCGATCGTTCCCCGATATCTGGGATGCGTAGAGAGAAACCGGCAGCCATGGCAGAGATCGGGCTATCAGGACTTTGTACTTCGTTTGGCTTTTTACAGTTAATTTGGCACTTTAGTTGTCAGCACTTCAAAGGAGAGAAAGGTGGGTGCTTATCTCGAGGAAATGTTTGGGACTTATTATGGGCTGGGAATGAACATCATTCCCAGTGTTAAAACAAGAGTTGTTTTAACTAAGCGTGTGCTTAATTACGGTCTCAGGAAGCCTTGGTCAGAACACTTACCCCACTTCATTTAGCGACCATTCGAAGTTGCCACGGCCCTGAAAAGAAAGGACCATTTCCCAGACCGTGGCAGCCTCCCCACGGTGGCGTGATGAAAATCCAAACCAACTCGTATTTATGACGGTCGCAGTGTCTTGAGGTCGCGTGATCCCATTTTGTGACCTTCTGACAAGTAAGGTTTGTCCAACACAAGACCTTTTGTGTGTTTGGCGAAGGCTGTGGCTTCCTGGTTCTAGGCTGAACCAGGCCCATAAAACGTAGATATGAATTCTATGAATATTTACGGGACATCCGTTCATTCTTGAACGCCTATAACCCGGCAGTGTGTTACTTGGAGGCTGGCTCTACTCTCATGTGCCACTTCTTAGCTTGGCCATCAGCCATTTTATCTATTTAAATCTTTTGGCTGTCGGTTAAAGCTCCACAGACCAGCATGGGACACTGCTCTGCCTTAGAAGCTCCTATTTTTCCACAAGGTAGGACAGTACGATATTCACGATGACACCCTCAAAGATTTAGGAGAGAAGGTCTTACGTTTTCTTGGTCCTCTCTTTTCTCGGTCTCCCAGTTAGGATTTGTTTTTGCATGAGGCATTTTTTCCTTTAAAAAAAAAGAAAAAGATCCATGGAGCAGGCCTCCTTTTAGCCTGCCTCCCTAGCATGGATTGCAATATTGAATGGCTGGAAAAGCTCATCCGAGAAGCACCGTTAAAGTGAATGGTTGTTCTCTCTATCGGCAGTGAGGGTTCCTTGAAGGTTCATTGGGCCAGGCTTGTCTTGATGGCCAGTTTAAATTCAGCTGAATGTGGTTTTAAGAGCACCAAACGTTGCTTTGCTTTATCTCTGCAGGGAGGAAGGATTCCTACATTAACAGTTCCACAGAAAGGGTTTTTCTTAGGGTTCCTTAAATAGATAACAGATAATAGATAACAGATAATCAGAGTTGGAAGGGACCTTGTAGGTCATCTAGCCCAACCCCCCGCCCAAGCAGGAGACCCTACACCATTTCTGACAGATGGCAGTCCAATCTCTTCTTGAAGGTCTCAAGTGATGAAGCTCCCACAACTTCCGAGGGCAACTTCTGTTCCATTAGTTGATTGTTCTCCCTGTCAGAAAGTTTCTCATTTCTAGGTTAAATCTCCTTGTTCAGTTTCCATCCATTATTCCTTGTCTGACCTTCAGGTGCTTTGGAGAATAGCTTTACCCCTTCCTCCTCTCTGGGGCAGCCCCTCAAATATTGGAAGACTGCTATCCTGTCTCCCCTGGTCCTTCTCTTCACTAGACTAGCCAAGTCCAGTTCCTGCAACCGTTCTTCATATGTTTTAGCCTCCAGTCCCCTAATCATCCTGGTTGCTCTTTTCTGTACTTTTTCTAGAGTCTCAACATCTTTTGTATAGTGTGGTGACCAAAACTGGATGCAGTACTCCAGGCCTTACCAAAAGCCTTTACAGCCTTACCAAAGCTTTACAGAGTGGTATTAGTATCTTCCTTGCTCTCGATTGTATCCCTCTGTTAATGCAATTTAGGATTGCATTAGCTTTTTTTGGCTGATGCTGCACGCCGCTGGCTCCTATTTAGCTGGTTGTCCAGCAGCTAATACCTTTGTTGGAGCAGCTAATGCCTTTTGCCAATGAATATGGCAAAATATTCACCCTTCCCATTCAAGCAGGAGGCCCCTCCCATTCATTGCAGTTATTAAGTTAGTAACCATTGCAAAAAAAAGGTCGTAAAACGGGACAAAACTCACTTATCAACTGCCTGATTGAGCCGTGGAAATGTTGGGCCGCTCAACCGTAGTCGTACATCGGGGACTACCCATAGACCAGGGATCCCCAAACTTGGCAACTTGAAGACTTGTGGACTTCAACTCCCAGAATTCTCCAGCCAGCCGTGCCTGTTTCTTTTTTCTCTTAACCTCCTAAAGTGGAGAGATTGCAGAGGAAGGGATTACAAGAGAGTAAGCTGTGCTGGCTGGAGAATTCTGGGAGTTGAAGTCCATAAGCCTTAAAGTTGCCAAGTTTGGAGACCTCTGGCATAGACAATTTTTTTTAAAAAAAAAGTCATTTCAAAGATGACTTTTGGGATTTCCGCTGCTGTTCTTGCCTCCCTGACGTTGCCTGAACGATCTCCCTGTAGAGACTCTTAGAACTTTATCTCGAGTGAGAAGATCGGAAGCGGCTTACTTAGCCCTGGGTTTAGTTGGAGCAGCAAACCACCTTCCAGAACCAGCCAGTCCCAAGTACAGTAAAGCATGTTCTCTGTCTCTGGATCCAGTGGCTTGTCTCAGGTGGGAGCAATGGATGGCCAGGTGATTTTTGGCATTTTCTAGAGTTTTGACTTGTTTAGTGTGGGGTCCTTGCCTCTAGTTTACAGACCGACAGAGTTGTTGTTGTTGTTGTTGTTATTATTATTATTATTATTATTATTATTATTATTATTATTATTATTATTATTATTATTATTATT
>NW_020716852.1:417148-441626 GCF_900518725.1 Notechis scutatus
TTATTATTATTATTATTATTATTATTATTATTATTATTATTATTATTCAAACACTCTTATAGGCTGCTTTGTTTAATGATTGGCATTGCACTTTGCTTAAGAATCTAAGCGAGTTTTGCAAATGAAATTAAAGGAATGCATGGGGCGTGACGAAGCTAACCTCGACGATGGCTAGATTTGAAATCTTAAATTTTACACTAATCATAATTTTAACACGCTGGCTGGGGAAATTCTGGGAGTTGGAATCTACCCGTCTTGAAGTTGACAAGGTTGGGAATTCTTGACTTAAAAGGGTTAGCGATCAATCTATTCCACGTGCCTTTTTTTTCCCCCCCATTCCTTTCTGCTCCTCCAGGAGAAATCAAAAGTTCATGGATTTCACCACCGGGATCCTTCTTCCACTGATTTTGGGTGGCGTAGGGATCTTCACTATCTTGCGATTGGTCAGGAAAATCCAGGCAAGGGCCTACCTGAAGGACGCAGTAGTAGTGATAACAGGGGCAACTTCTGGACTGGGGAAAGGTAAGGGTTTTCTCCTGAAACTTTGCTCTCCTGCCAAAGAGGAGGGACATATCTCCTGTGCTTTTCCATAATTTGATTGGTGCTGCAGACTAAACCAACACATAGTTGGCTCGTTTCTAGCTGAGCAAGTCAAGTCAACCCAGCCATTGGTGGCTTGATGAACCAAGCACGAGAGAGCAAATCGTGGCTTAGCACAGGATGGTAATCTAGTCTGTGCGTTGCATCGAGGGGCAGGAATCCAAGATCATTGGGAAAGAGCTGGCTTCAGATGGCCAGGGGGGAAATAAAATGTTTTGCATTCTTTTATTTGTGGAGGGGAATTTGATTTTTTTTTTTTTAATCTTGCAGTCCAGTTTAAAAAATTAAAAAACCTCTTTGCCACTCTTTCTTTAAAAAAAAAATGCAGATTTTTTTTTCTCTGGGAGACAGATGCTAAAATTAGGTCATTGTTTCCCCGGGATGTTTATCTTCTCAAACACTTACATAAGCATGGGCGATATACACTTTTGCCTTCATAAAATACCTTTTTTTAATTTTTGTCAAGAAAGAAGTACTGTCGCTCCAGTTAGCAGGACTGGAATCAATTCAAAACATGGTTTGCGGGCAGGCTGGCTCCTGTTGGATCCATCCAAAAAGGCCAATAGCAAAAGCTTCTAAAAGTGGTGCAGTAGTCCTTGGCTTACGACGACAATTGAGCCCAAATTTCCGTTGAAAACCAGTCGTGTCACTTTGATCAGTGCTGTTCTAACGTTGCAAGCCGAGGGCTATCTGTAGTCCACCCCCTCTAAAGGGCATCAGGTTAGAATGGGCATCCCAGGCTTACAGTCAAACAGATCTCTCTCTCACACACACGTACAACTCTCTCCTCCTGTTTTCTTGGCTAGAATGCGCCAAAGCTTTCCATGCCGCGGGATCCCAACTGGTGCTGTGTGGCCGAAGTGGAGAGAGGCTTCGGGATGTTCTCCGGGAGTTATCTGCTGCCGCTGACCCCCTCAAAAACGTGAGTAGTGGGCCCGAGACAAGCTGGGGAATTGACATTGTTGCTCGCACCCACTTGACTTCGAGAATGCCGTGTCTTTCTGGGAACAGGGTCTGTGTAAAATAACATCAGTGGTGCCCGTGGAGACTCTCAGTCCTCTAGGCCATGGATGTCCCAAAGGTGCCTTTTTTTCAAGAGGCAACTGGACTTTCTGGTTTTTCTTGGAAGACGTTTCGCTCCTCATCCAAGGAGCTTCTTCAGCTCTGATTGGACAGTGGGGAACGGAAGGATTTATACTCCTTGCAGACGGCTGGTCATTTGCATCCTTTTAGAGGGTCGTTGAGGCCACCTGGAGGTTTATCTGTGTCCTCAAAGTCACCTGAGTGGTGCAGATGGTTCCTGTAGTCTGCAATTTTTTCCTCTGGAAATCCATTCCTACTCCCACATGTCCATCCCAAATTGTATAGCTGAAAACCTATGGAGATTCTCTGTCATCCAGGTCATGGTTGAGCCAAAGATGCTTTTTTCAAGAGGCAACTGGACTTTCTGGTTTTTCCTTGAAGACATTTCACTTCTCATCCAAGAAGCTTCTTCAGAACTTCTTCTTCCAAGGTCTATGAAGATTCTCAATCATCCAAGGTCACAGTTGTCCCAAAGGTGCTTTTTCAAGAGGCAACTGGACTTTCTGTTTTTTTCTTTGAAGACATTTCGCTTCTCATCCAAGAAGCTTCTTCAGCTCAGAGCTTCTTGGATGAGAAGTGAAACGTCTTCAAGGAAAACCAGAAAGTCCAGTTGCCTTTTGAATAATCACCTTTGGAACGGTAGCGGTGTATACACAGCTCTGGTACAGAGAGAATTAAATTTGAGTTTCTCTCCTTCCTGATAATACCTTTGGAGAAGCTTGCAAAAGAGAAAGATGATGCAGGTAAGTGCTCAACTTACAACAGTTAGTTTAGTGACTGTTTAAAGTTACGGCACTGTAAAAAGTGACTTATGGTTGTTTTTCATACTTATGACTGTTGTGGCATCCCCATGGCCACTTGATCAAAATTCAGATGTTGGCAACCAATTCATGTTTATAACAGTTACAGTGCCCCAGGGTCACTGATCACCTTTTTACGACCTGACAATAAAAGTCAGATTCACTTAACAATCCCGTGTTACTAACTTAAGAGCTGCAGCGATTCACTTAAGAACTGTGGCAAGAAAGGCCGAAAAATGCGCCAAAACTCACTTCACCAATGAGTTTAGCATTTAGCAACGGAGTTTAGCATTTAGCAATGGAGTTTAGCATTTGCTCAACTCATTTAACAATGCAAATTTTGGACTTGTTATGGTCATAAGCTGAGAACTACCTGAACAATATAAGGCTAGGCTGCAAATCCTGTAGCTGAAAAGATTTGGGTGCAAAAAGTTGTGGGTTTTTCATTTTTTTCCCTTCTCAATTTTCATAGGCTCACAAACATCACGTTGTGGTTTTTGATCTCTCGGATATCAATGCAGTAGTTAGCGCTGCGAAGGAGATTTTGAGCTGTGTGGATCATGTCGATATTTTAATTAACAATGCTGGCATCAGCTACCGGGGCACCATAACAGAGACGGTGATCGAGGTAGACCGGAAAGTGATGGAAACCAATTATTTCGGTCCGGTTGCTTTGACGAAAGGTAAGGCTCGAGACACTGATTCCAGTTCCAGGTGAGAAAGGACCAAAATAAAAATAAAAAATCAGACCTGAGCAATGTAGCAAAATCATGAATTAATAAATAATGGGAAGAATAGAATAGCAACAAAGTGCAGGTAGCCCTGGATTTACAAGCATTGCTTTGGATGCTTGGCAAACAGCATGCATCTGTGATGGTTGCAGCCGTCATATTGGTACGTATAGCAATAGCGCTTAGTCTTATATACTGCTTCACAGTGCTTTTACAGCCCTCTCTCAGCGGTTTACAGAGTCAGCCTCTTGCCCCCAACAATCTGGGTCCTCATTTTACCCACCTTGGAAGGATAGAAGGCTGAGTCAACCTTAAGCCAGTCAGGATCAAACTGCTGGCAATCAGTAGAGTTAGCCTGCAATACTGCATTCTAACCACTGCACACGAAGGAAGGAAGGAAGGGCAATAGCACTTAGACTTACATGCCACTTTACAGTGCTTTACAGGCCTCTCTCAGCGGTTTACAGAGTCACCCTATTGCCCCCAACAATCTGGGTCCCCATTTTACCTACCTCGGAAAGGATGGAAAGCTGAGTCGACCTGCAGCCGGTTAGGATCAAACTCCTGGCAGTGGGCAGTTAGCCTGCAATACTGCATTCTAACCACTGTGCCACCATGGGGAGGGAGGGAGGGGAGGAAGGATGGAAGGAAGGAGAAAAGGGAAGGAGAGAACAAAAAGGAAAGAAGCAATATCAATATCAATAGCACTTGGACTTATATACCGCTTCCCAGTGCTCTACAGCTAAGTGGTTTACAGAGTCAGCCTATTTGCCCCCAACAATCTGGCTCCTCATTCTACCAACCTCGGAAGGATGGAAGGCTGAGTCAACCTTGAGCTGGTCAGAATCAAACTGCTGGTAGTGGGCAGAATTAGCCTGCAACACTGCATTCTAACCACTGCATCCCCGCGGCTCAGATTTATATTTGCATTGATGTATTTATGACAGCCGATCACATGATCCCCATTTTGGGACCTTCCCAGCTGACTTTCAACCTGCAGTCAATGGAGGGGGGAGGGGAGCAGGATTCGCTTAACGACTGTGTGGTTCACTTCGACAACCGTGCGCCAAAGTGCGTAAAATCAGGCAACTCAAATGATTGCCTCGCTCAGCAATGGAAATGCTGCTCCTGGTGGTGGCCGTAAGCCGAGGACTACGTGCCGTTGTTATGGTCGTGTTTGAAAGTCTTTAATTTTCCTCCCCTCTTCCATCCCAGCCCTCCTTCCTGCCATGATCAAGAGGAGGAAAGGGCACATCGTAACCATCAGCAGCGTGCAAGGCAAAATCAGCATTCCCTTCCGGTCGGCATGTAAGTCCTGCCTTCCTTTGCGGCCTCTTGTGGTTTGTGTTGCTTTTAAGGACCGGATTTTTTAACCTGTGCAGTTTTCATGTCTTTAATTCGCTGGTTTAATGCTTCGGAGTTGGGCAGCTGTACAGCGAATTTGAAACACAGAGGCAACAGCGGTGGTTTAGGAAAAACTTCCTGTTGGATGCTGTTGAATTTTATGTTTACCAACCAAGAAATAAAGGGGAGACTAGCGTATAGATCTATTTCAAGCTATTTCGCTCTCGTCAGCTAGCCTTGGCCTTTCTGGAATTCGAAACCGGGCTACTTGCATATTTGCATGATTTTTTTCAGGATGTTCATAAGCCCTACCCCAAAAATAAGCCCCAGGTGAGATCATTGGCCACAAGGATGCATTTAGTACCGTATTTCCCCCCAAATAAGACCTCATCAGAAAATAAGCCTTAATGTGTCTTTTGGAGCAAAAATTAATACAAGACCCGGTCTTATTTTTGGGGAAATGTAGTGACAGCTAAATTTTAAAGCTTTAAAATTTACAGGTTTAAAATTCAGCTGTCACATGGTCAGCGTACAACATGCACGCCATTGATCATAATTAAATCCAGCCTATTGGTTTGGCCCTTCACAACAGACCCAGTTTCTCAGGTAGCTCCCTTTGGGGAAATTAATTGCTCATCCCCTGCTGTAGGAGTCGGCAACCCGCAGCTCTGGAGCCACATGTGGCTCTTTCATCCCTCTGCTGTGGCTCCGTCGCTGGTCGGCTTCACAATTGATAGGGCTTTCAGTTAGGACAGGTAGAGGAAAAAGGACGCCGTGCTAGGAGGAAACTCTATAGCGGGGGAACTGGACTTCCAATCAGCTCCAGAATTGAACAGGGGGCTTCCGGTTAGGACCTTTGTGGCTCTTTCGAGTATTTAAGGTTGCTGACCCCTGCACTAGTAGGTTGGTGATCTACCTATCGGGTCCAGTAGTTACCCACATTTAAATTGTGAATCTCTAGCCGAATTTTCAAAACTTAAAAGATTTATTAGGAGTAAACAGGCCAGCACTGCCTGGGTATAGCCGACTCTGAGACATATCATTCATTGTCATCCTTGACCCTGGTTTTCCCCCCAACCTCTGCGTGTATTGTAATTCATATTCTCCAATGGGACACATCCATAGCCCAGAGTCATCAATCATGCTCTCCAGTTAGAATTTTGCGCGGCAGAAACTTCGGTCACTTAGAAACTATCTTTGAAAACATTTATGGAATGCAGGCTGCCCACTGCTTCCCCCTCCCTTTCTGTTGGCAACTCTAAAAAGACCATAGCCATATTTTATGAGTTGACACTACCCTTCCTGTCTCCTTCGCCCTCTTCAGATGCGGCCTCCAAGCACGCAACCCAGGCTTTTTTTGACTGTTTGCGAGCCGAAGTGGAGCGATTCAACATCGAAGTGACGGTTGTGTGTCCCGGCTACATCCAGACCAACCTTTCGCTCAACGCCGTCACGTCAGACGGATCCCAGTATGGAGGTGAGGATCGGTTCTCCTCTCAGGGTGCCAAGTGCCTGCCAATCCAGTCGGCAGTTTGTGTATTCATTTATCCAGGCCCCTCAAGACCAGTAATTAGATCGTCAAAACCATCGAACCGGAGAGACTTAACGGATGTAGGGATGCTGGAGGGCTTACGGCGGGGGGGGCGGTGTCCTCAGCTGGGGGGGGGGAGGGCTGGTGGGCCCATCTGGAATTTGGCAGAGACTTTATGACCACTCCTCAGAATGGCAGGTAGGGCCAATCATGAAAAGGCATTTAGCAACCCCCCACCCCGCAAAGAGGCCGTTGAGCTACCTATGTCTACATCCAACAACGCATCTGGGGTCTTCCTAAGCCTTGGGCACTGCTGGCAACGCAGACGAGGTTTGAAGCTGTCCTCTTCCTTCGCAGAACAGCTGCTTCCTTTATAACGAAAAGCAATAAAAATTACAATGAGGCAGGGAACTTGGGAGGGCTAAAGACTTATTCATGAGCCCTGGCTTCCCAGCAGGAGGTGGTACAGCTCACCCTCGATTTACGAGCACAACGGAAGCCCAACGTTCCGTGGCTAAACGAGGCAGTTAAAAGTGAATTCTGTCCCATTTTACGGCCTTTTCGCCGCCGTTGTTAAGGGAATCACTGCAGCTATTAAGTTAGTACCAGACTTAAGTGAGCCTGGCTTCCCCACTGACTTGGCTGGAGGTCACAGAGGATCTTGTGACCCCCCAGGACACTGCAGCCGTCATAAACATGAGCCAGCGTCTGAGTTTCGATGGTGTGACTACACGGATGCTTGTAACAGCTGTGAGAAGAACGGGCGTAAATCACTTTATTTCAGCACCGTCGTAGCCTTGAATGGTCACTAAACAGTTAAGTCGAGGACTAGCTAAAAGTCTGTAGAGATTCTCAGTCATACAGATCATCGTTGTCCAAAAGGTGCTTTTTTCAGGAGGCAACTGGACTTGTTTTGTTTTTTCTTTTGAAGACGTTTCGCCTCTCACCCAAGAAGCTTCTTCCGCTCTGACTGGATGGTGGGGAAACGGAAGGATTTAGACTCCTTGCAAAAAGCTGGTCATTTGCATCCTTTTAAGAGGGTCGTTGAGGCCACTTGGAGGTTCATCTGTATCCTCAGGGTTACCTGAGTAGTGCTCCTGGTCCCTGTAGTCTGCAATTTATTCCCCCCCCCCCCCCCGGAAATCCATCCTTACTCCCACACATTCCAAAGGTGTTCATCCCAAACTCTATAGCTAAAAGTATGAAGAGATTCTCGGTCCTCCAGGTCGTGGTTGTTCCAAAGGTGATTTTTCTGGAGGCAACTGGACTTCCTTGTGTTTTTGCTAAAAGGATGCAAATGACCAGCTCGGTCTGCAAGGAATATAAACCCTTCCATTCCCCCACCATCCGGTCAGAGCTGAAGAAGCCTCTGGGATAAGAAGAGAAACATCTTCCAAAGAAAAGGAAGCCCGGTTGCCTCCTGAAAAAAAAAAGAAAAAAAAAGCACCGTTGGGTCAAGGACTAGCTTGTCTTTGCGATGGCTTGACTGGGGTAGCGAGGAAGCTCCCTGCTCCTTCAAAAAAAATGCTTGCTTGCTTTCCATACAATGCAGTGATGGACAAGAGCACCAGGGAAGGCAAGACAGCCGCGGATGTGGCTCGACTGGTCCTGGACGCCGTGGGAGAGAGGAGAAAGGAAGTTCTGCCGGGGGTGGGTTTCCTGCCCGCCCTGGCAGTTTATCTCCGGCCGCTCTGCCCCACTGTCTTCTTCACCCTCATGGCCAGGAGAGCACGCAAGGAGAAGAAAGAGAAGGAATCCTAACCCATCCACCCCGGTAAGACTTCACCAGGTCAAAGGGTGGACGGAAGCCGCTAGGTGTCGTAGCTTACATGGGTGGAGGACTGCAGGAGCCGAAGGTTTCATCTTTTGCTTGCGCTAAGAGGTGGATTTAGGTCTGGGGACAAGAAGCATGGCCAACTAAAACTTTCCGAGCCCCGCAAAGCATTTTATGTATAGAGGGTCGATGCTTAGCCGATTCACATCAGATTTCGAGAACGGAAGCTGCTTCCCACTCAAGTGGATCTTCAGAAGACAACGTGCCATGAATAGCTGGATATTTTGACTTCTTTTTTTTTTTTTCTTACCTGGTCTTTCCGGCTTATCTTTTACACTTAATTTGTAAGCAGGAGAGGGAAAAAAATAATAATACTGTCATTCCCCATAGGTACCGGGTTTTCCCCGAAAATAAAGACCCAACCAAAAAAAAATAAGCCCTAGCATGATTTTTTCAGGATTCTCGTAATGTAAGCCCTACCTCCCCCCAAAAAATAAGCCCCAGTTAAAATCGTCAGCAAGACGAATGCATTAGAGTCAAGACACGACTTAGCAACTGAACCTCAACGTTTTGCGAACCCAACCACTGCTATTGGCAAAGGTACAAAGCTTTTGTTGTAGTGGTGTCAAACTCGATTCCATGGAGGACCACATCAGGGTTGTGTTTGACCTCGGTGGGCCGGGTTGGGCGTGGCCAGCTCGGTGGCACTCGTGGCAGGGGGCGCCTGTGGCAGGCCAAGGGCTCTGCTAGCAAAAACAGGTTCCCAAGCTCAGTTTTCGGCTGCGATGACCTCCTGCAACCCCTCTTGCTGGTAGAGGCACTGTGGACCGGTCCTTCTGTCAGGGCTCTGGCAGTTACCCCCCCTCCCTTTCTGTTGGCAATTCTGAAAAGACCATAGAAATATTTTATGAGTTGACCTTTTCGCTGTTTCCAGGGCAGTCCTGTGGGCCAGATCTAACCCCCCCGTGGGTTGGATCCTGCCCACCCGCCTTCAGTTGGATACCCCTGTTGTAGATAAGTCTACTGACAAGTGAGCTTTCACCCAATCCATCCTTTAGGCTCCACCCCACTGGAAGAATTTCCTACTAGATGTTTTTCGTTCCAAAAGAAAAAAAGGACCTCTTCAAATTCTCATCCTTTAATGAATGGTCAGTGATATCTTTGAGCTGGTTCTGTAGAATACAATTAAACAAGATGCCTAAGGGATGTGTCTTTCCTCACCCCTCCCCTCCCCAAGGGTGGGGGAGGAGAGGATGGCTGGAGGAACCAAAACCTACCCACCCAACCCCTTGTATTGTTTTGCTTGCACCGAGATCCGACTGTTGTCTTCATCGCTCACGCTGTTCCACCCCACCGCAGATCTAGGTCGGAGGGATTAAAAAATAAAAAGAACAGAAATCCCTTGATGTGACGTCAGTGTGATTGTTTCTTTCGAAAGGAAAAAGAAAAAAAAAATAACGAAACAATAATAATAATAATAATAATCGGGTAAACCGAAAACGGCTTTCCAGGCACCACTTCAAGAAGGGGGGGGAAAAAAAGTTGAATTGTTCCTGTAGGAGTCCTTAATACACCTTTTATCGGTTCGGATGGGTTGCTCCTCCTCCCTCCCTCCCCCCCCCTCCACTTTTCTCGGCCGCAATCATACGGCGTAGAGTTCGTACACCTTCTTTACACAGTACACCAGGGCCGCCAGTGCTATCGTGTTGTGCAGCCTCTTCCTGTGCAGATCGTCTTTCCTCACTAACACGACCGGGGTGGACGTGGTCAGCGTGTGTAGAGGCAGGCGGGAGAGTTTGTAGGCGTTGTACTCCACCTGGTACTTGCAGCAGGGGTCAAACTGCCAGGAGATCCCGTAGAGGGTGCAGCAGGCCACGCTGAGCACCCCGGCCGGCAGAGAGATGTAGTGGGAATAATCCAGCGGGAGAGCCAGAGGGGCGAAGAGGCAGGCCGTGCCAGCCAGCACCGCCGTCTTGTGCAGGCAGTTCCCCACCGTGATCCAACGGGCCGTCTCGTCCCCGATGCGGGTGGGCTCGATCACGATGTACTTGTACTGGGCTTCCAGCGCTTGCTCCAGCTCGTATTCGAACTGGTCCTGGGCGTTCTCCCCGTTGTAGATTTCGTGAACGATGTAACAGTCCGTGGCAGATAAGGAGACCCTGTCGGGAGGGAAGAGGAAGAGTTACTCAGCGGGACTGCCGGAAGAGGCCTCCCCCCCCCGCCCCCGAGGTGGTACATTCAGCAGGTTCTGGCCAGTTCTGGAGAACCAGTAGCGGAAATTTTGAGTAGTTCAAAGAACCGGCCAATCCCACCTCTGACTGGCCCCGCCAACCCCATCTATTTCTCCGCCTCCCATCGAGTCTCAGCTGATCGGCTGGGTCTTCTTTGGTTGCCCTGCACAGGAGAACGGAGCTGGAAATCAGGTTGGTGGGGTGGGAATGGGGATTTTGCAGTATCCTTCCCCTGCCACGCCCACCAAACCACGCCCACAGAACCGGTAGTAAAAAAAAATTGAATCCCACCACTGCCCCCCCTCTTCAAGGGGCTTTGGGAGCCCCATCGCTGGCACCCACACAATAGTCATTTTTTGCCACCTCTGCCCATTCTGTTATCTTCACCATCCCCTCTTCCATTGTGGGAAATATACAGAATAACAGGGACCTCCCCAGATGTCTCCTTGAACCTGTGAAGAGGTGGACTTTACGGGTCTCTGGAGTATTTTTAAAAGAGGCCTCGGGGCTTTGATAATGCCAGACTAGCTCCCAGCTCCACTGAACACATCAGCAAAAGGCAAATGGCTTCAAATAGGGTTCTGCTTCCTGAGAACGAAGCGGTCGAGTGTTTTGCTAGCACTGGGCTGGGTATACAGAGTGGGCTTATCAGCACATTTTGAAAGCCACTGTGTCAGGGGCGGGGGGGGAAGCAAGCTTCTGACAAAATCTAAAGCTAAATCAGACCGAGAGGAGGTCTTTTGTCCAGGCCAGGATGTGAGTGAGCTTCTATTCAAGGCCTCCGTTCACTGGGGCTTCAGGCCCTTCACAAAAGCAGGATTTGGTTTTCACGGTATTTGTTTAGTGTCTGTTTCAAATGCCGGCGTTGGTAAGACAAGAGACGAACGGTGTCAATGTTAGCGCTTTGACCAAATCTCTTCCCTATCACGGTCCTAAAGCCTGGGAGAGAAGAATCTAAAACAGGTTCTAAAATAGTTGTGTTTGTCACCCTTGGTACTGTTAAAAGGGGCGGACTTCAACTCCCAGAATTCCCCGGCCAGCTATGAATAATAAGAGTTGGAAGGGACCAGAAGGATCGCTTAGTTTAGTTGTTTCTCAACCTTGCCAACTTGAAGATGATGATGGGTAGACTTCAACTCCCAGAATTTCCCGGCCAGCCATGAACGATAAAGAGTTGGAAAGGCCAGAAAGACCATCCAATCCAGTGGTTTCTCTCCCTTGGTAACTTTAAGATGGGTGGACTTCAATTCCCAGAACTCCCCAGCTAGCCATACTAGCTGGGGAATTCTGGGTGTTGAAGTCCGCTATGCTGTTATAGAAGCTATTTATACCTCCAGGAAGAGAAACTTGAGCAGGTGGGAAAGTAATGCACATACGTTACTGGTTTCCAATGACATCTGGTAGGGAAGAGCAATGCTGGCCTATCTGAATTTTGATCCCACCCAGCTGTTCCCATGGCTTTAGGAGCAACTGTAAGGATGTTATATTTGTTGGGGTGTCCCAATGTTGTCCAGATAATTCTACCCCTCTGAGAAAGATGGCTGAAATCCTGCATTTACAATAATCAACTCCTCCATTAATTAGCACAAGGGGAAAACAGCGACGGTGAGCCGGGAGACTGGCTAGTAAGGTTTCACCGCCGACTCCCTTTTCCAATCAATGTGAATGAAAATGGGAGTCACACATCTTTGGATTCAAAACATTTAAGATTGTACTGCTTGCTGAGAAGGAAGAGCCCAGAAAGTCCTTAAGAGAGTCTGCAAAACAAGAGGCCACTCTTAGAAAACGAAGCTCCCATTCGGAACTCAGTTGCTGCATATGCAGATCGTCTTCCACTTACGATCCCAACCGAGTGTAACATTGCTGCTAAGCGAAACATTTGTTAAGGGAGTTTTGCCCCTTTTTACGACCTTTCTTGCCACAGTTGTTAAGTGGATCACTATGGCTGTTCAATTCAACTGTTGTTCAGAGAATCCGGCTCTCCCAGTGGCTTTGTCAAGAGGTCTCAAAGGGGATCACGTAACGCAGGGACACTACGACCATCGTAAACACGAGTCAGTTGCCAAGTGTCTGAATTTGGATAATGTGTTGGTGACCCAGGGTGGGATACAAAATAAACTCAGTCACAAAAACAGGTGAAGCCCCTTTTATTCCTTCATTTTGCTTCAAAACTACAAATATCCTTGACTGGAGACAAAAAACTCCCCCACAAGCAGTTACAAGAAGGAGGAAATGCCGTTTACATTATAAAGAGTAAAAACAACACAAACCACACTGAAGCAATTAAGGGAACCAGGCAAGATAAGGGCTTGAAAACATCCACAGATATCGGAACACACACTGGGAAGGACGCCAAACTCAGAGAGGAACGACAGACTAGATATATTTCCATGCTTTGTTTCCAGCACTGGCCCATACGCATGTCCGTCCTTTTAACCAGTTCTCACAGCTGCAGCCCATGAAGAGGATCAAGGCCCTTTCCTCCCCCGTAGACCACGCCATTCACATTTCTCCCTTATCCGCTCCTCCCTGCGTGCCCTAGGATGAAGAGGGGATGCGCCTGGGTCTTCCCTCTGACTGCCCAGCCGGCCTCTGCCCTTCCCCAGCCTCCTCCACAACCTCCGGAGCCAACACTTCCACTCCCTGTTGGCTGTTCCTCCTCTCCCTCAGAGTCAGTCTCCAACAGGGGCATGACAGATTACATGACCACATGGTTACAACATGCTACAACGGTTCTACGTGTGAAAACGGGTCATAGGCCGCTTTTTTTCAGTGCCCTTGTAACTTTGGTCAGTAAACAAACCGTTGTAAGTCAAGGACTCCCTGTATTCCTGTTCGCGTATCTATTATAGCTGTAGATATATCAAATAATGCTTAAGGCAACTCGTAGGTTACCGGCTTTAAGCCAAATAAAACTTGCACGTCCAAGATTCCTACTCTACAGTCATATAGAGCAGTGGTCCCCAAACTTGGCAACTTGTGGACTTCAACTCCCAGAATTTTCTAGCCAGCATAGCTAGCTGGGGAATTCTGGGAGTTGAAGTCCACAGGTCTTAAAGGTTCAAGTTTGGAGACCTCTGATATAGAGAATTTAAAAGCACTGTACTGCAAATATTTCTTCTAACTAAAAGGGGTTTATGTTTGTCCTTTTTGTGGTTCTTTATGCAACATAAAAAAATGTGCCACCTCCAGGTGCTGGTAACAAAGTCCTGAGCATCTGAAAATCAGATGTCACTTCATTTGAAGACAAACATTTAATTTTAGCTTTTTTTTTTTTTCATTCCAGCTATAGAGGCCAAAGGGATACCTTTTAAAAGGGTGGCCCCAAGGTTAAGCGGGCCTCAAAAACCATACAGAAAATGAGAAATCACACTTATGAATTATGTATGCTACATTAACTGCATACAGAGGCATCGCTGGACGTTTCCTGGATCGATCTTAAATATACTTATAAGGTCTGTTCGCTGTTTATAAAAAATAAACGGTCTGTTTGAAGAGCAAACCAAGATCGAAATTTTCAGTAATAGCTCCTGGAAAGGGATGAATTCTTTCTTTGTGGACGCAGAGGTGGTATTTAACTGGTTCTGACTGGTTCTGGAGAACCAGTAGTGGAAATTTTGAGTAGTTTGGCGAACCGGCCAATCCTGCCTCTGACTGGCCCCGCCAACCCCATCTCTTCTCTGCCTCCCGTTGAGTCCCAGCTGATCGGCTGGGTCTTCCTTGGTTGCCCCGCACAGGAGAACGGAGCTGGAAAGCAGGTTAGTGGGGTGGGGAGGGAAGGGGGATTTTGCAGTATACCCTTCCCCTGCCACGCCCAACAAGCCACGCTCACAGAACCGGTAGTAAAAAAAAAAAAAATTTGAATCCCACCACTGTGTGGACAGCTGTGATGTCTCACGAGATTGAGCCCAAGAGGGCACATGGGCTGTGCCACTTCACGGAGCTTCTGCAGTCCCACCCCACTGGAGGCCGAGAGGTTTTGCACACCTTCCACGTATCAGTGGCCTGGCCATCCCACCTAGGAATACAGCCAGCCCTAAACATACAACCCTTTAATGACCGAAGTTACAACAGCACTGGAAAAAAAGAGACTTAGGACTGTTTCTCACACTTGGGACCGTTGCATCATCAGGTGATTGAAATCCAGACGCTTGGCAACTGACTCGTATTTATGACGGTTGCGGTGCCCTGTGGTCACGTGACTCTTCTTGGCGACCTTCCGACAAGCAAAAGGGTTGTCCGAGGGACCGTCTCTTGCCGGTCACATCTACTCGACCCATCAGAGCGGGGAGGTAGGGAATGTTGCGGGTCCCACCCTTGAGGGAGATACACCCGGTGGGACCCAGAAGAAGGGCCTTCTCCGTGGTGGCTCCCTCTCTCTGGAACATCACACCCCCCCCCCCCCCCGAGATTAGAATGGCCCCCTCACTAACACTCTTCCAGAAGGCGCTGAAGACCTGGTTCTGCCAGCGGGCCTGGGGAACCCAGAGCGGGATGGAGCCCATCAAATGGCTCGTGGGATCTGCTATCGTCGAGGCAGGATGTGTGGGAGTTGGGGGGTGATTTTCCCCCTCCCTAGATTTTGTTCTATTGTACTTTATTAATTTATTTGATTCTTTTTGTTAGTTTTTATTGTTTTTTTAGTTTTAGTTTTAAATATGGTTTTACATTCTGTAAGCCGCCTCGAGTCGCCATGGGCGAATAGGCAGCAATATCGAATAAATAAATAAATAAATAAATAAACAAACAAACACATACCATACATACAATCAAGGGGGAAGCAAGATTCACTTCACCAGTGTGTTACTAACTTAACAACTTCAGTGATTTCACTTAACAAATATGGGGAGAAAGTTTGCAAAACGCGGCAAAATTCACCGAACAAACTGTCTCACAGAAGTTTTGGGCTGAGTTGTGGACATATGTTGAGGACTACGGGTTATTTCCCAGGTCAGCCAGAACGTGCTGGCTTCCCTTCCAAGAAACATTCTGTTCTTTAAGTAGAGGATCGCTGGGCAGAAAGGCAACAAGGAGCTTGCACGAAAGAAGAGGAAATACTTTACATTTTCTTCTCTAATAAAAGGACCAAGTTATATTCCTATTCAATTCTGTCCCATTAGACGAAGCAAAGTTTGGAAAATACAAGCAAGAGACCGAATCTCTTTTAAGTCACGCAAACTACCCTTGGAAGCTAAAACATCATCCTGCCACAAATGTGCCCAGCAACACTTACAAGATTTATACATATTGGAACAAAACTACCTCTGGAAACAATATTAAATGTAGTGATCCAACCAGTCGGGTAAGGATCAGTTCATATTTATTACTTTCTTGGCACCTTCTGAACGTTCAGAAGGTACTTATTAAAACAGCCCAGAGATGGTTAATGGTGTTAATTACGGGCACCCAGGTTCACAAAGTGTTTCACACATTGAAGGGAACAATTTAAAAAAAAAAAAAAAAGAAACTCTGTAAAGCATCTTTACATACAACAGTTGAATCTTTAGACCAATTCCTACAAAGCTTCTGGAACATCACTTGCACTGACCCAAGCCAAACATCAAGACACTAAACCAAATGCCCCTAAAGAATTAAAATCAATACTCTGCTTATAGCTGAGACTGCACACGTTTCAAGCTAACCTACAGTCTAGACACAGTTTCCCAAAGTAAATTCACAACGGGCAGGATTTGCAGATCGCATAAACACCCATTATGGATTAACCTAAGGCAGGATCCAAGGCACTATCAAAGAACACTGGAAAATAATTGAACACTAGTTTATTATGCAACCTAATTACAGATCCACCCAGGCCAATAGTCATCCGTAACACTGCTGGCAGAAACTTCAAAAGTTTTAAGCATCGGAGCTATCTGTTCAACTTCCTATCGCTCCACACATATTATATTTGGGTGGAAAACTGACTTGGCCTTCCATATATCCAAAAGGGGTTAAGTCAGACAAGTCCCCATACAATGACCCAAATTATGGTATTTTTTTTCCATTTCTGTAATTCAATAAATTTAAGCAGTTTCTCAACTCTGGCAACTTCACAACGGATGGTCCTCAATTCCCAGAATTAAGTCCACCTATCTTGAAATTGCCATTGAGAATCAATGCAATAGGTCAGGGGTGTCCAACTTTTTAAGATTTATGGACTTCAACTCCCAGAATTCCCTAGCCAGCTCTGGAATTCTGGGAACTGAATGTCCAAAAGTCTTAAAGGCTGGACACCCCTGCAATAGAGCATTATTAATCCCACTAATATGAGTCCTTTCATACCCATCGCCTTGCCTTCAAAGCGAGTCAGCAGTCCAAACACAACTTCAGGAAAAGGGCTAGGAAAAACAGCCCTGAATTGGAGGAATCTGATACGGAGGATTGGACCATTGTGAAAATAGGCATATAACAGGGGTGAACATAATTCACTGTATCTAAACTACATTCCTAGCTGCAGCCAGCTACTCTTGGAGATGTTTCCGGAAAAACCAGGGGAAGAAAAACGATGTGGGAGAACTCTTAAAAGGAAAGAATCCACTATGATGCCGTTATTGCTTGCCCAGAAACACGAGGTCTGAATTCACCACATGGTTCAAAGAAGAATTTTTTTCTGAGACAGCTGCTTGGAAGCCTTCAGGGGAAGAATGCCTATCACAACCCTCCCACATTTTCAGAAATAGGGATAATAAAAAAAACAACAACCAGCCAGCAAATATGTTTCCCAGGGTGAACGTAAAAACACCACAGCTAATTCTACTTTGGGGTGAGGAGGGAAGGGGATGTTTCCAACAATTGTGGGGAGAGACACTTTATATAGAGCAAATAAATATTAATAAATGCAACACAGGGTGTGCCCTTGTAACTCTGGATGGGATCCCAGAATACAATGGAAACATACTTTACAGCTGGGACCAGAGCATGTAGAAGACTAATAATAAAATGTTCTCTTTGCCTTGTGTTAATTTGTGCCGTGGTTAAGGCACCAGGCTGGAAACTAGGAGGCTGAGAATTCTAGTTCTGCCTCAGGTATGAAAGCCAGTTGGGTGATTTTGGGCCAATCACCAGGAGACTGGGAGTTCTAGTCTCGCGTTAGCCATGAAAGATAGTTGGGTGACTTTTGGCCAATCACTAGGAGACTGGGAGTTCTTGCGTTAGCCATGAAAGATAGTTGGGTGACTTTGGGCCAGTCTCTCTCTCAGCCCAACCTACCTTACAGGATTGTTGTCATGGGGAATACAGGAGGTGGAAGGAGGATTAGGTATGCTCGCCCCTGCGAGTTACTTATAAAGACGAGATAAAAATCTAGTAAATCAATAAAAATAAATCAACTAGAGAGGCTGGAGCAATAAAGCATCTGCTTCAACCACCGTTTCCTCACTGTGGTTTAATGGTTAACCCTGTTGAACAGCAACCTAAGAAATGCAAACTAGATAACAATGTCATCTTTTGATTGGCAACCCCTTGATAACAAAATTCACATGTGATTGATTGATCCAGTCTGTTGAGGGGCTAACATGGATAACATGCAAGTATTTGTAGCCAAGTTCGCTAGAGAAGGCCCTGATTTTAATATTTTCTTGACATCCTTATATAAACTTATATAACAACATATTCCCTGAAAAAATTAAGCTCTTTTTCTTTCATTCCTTTGCAGAGCCAACTATTTCAACAATAAAAAAACCCTCACAGCCACACCATGAAGTTAGAAAAGTTTGTTGCAAAGTTTGAAACTGGGCAGTAGAATAAAAATTAAGTTGCTGTTTTCAGACTTCGTTACATAACAGTTGGGATGTAACTATTTTTCTTCCATAAAGTAACCAGAGAGGAATAAAATAAAAATATTTCCCGCTTTTCATTCAGGAGCTCAAGCCCTTCTTCCTACCTTCCTCCAAGCAATATTTAACTTTCCATGCCAACAAAAATATCAATTTGTCCATTTTTCTATCTTGCTAGAAAAGCCAATGGTGAAATACTTAAAAATGTCCAAGCTAAGAGCCCACCCACAACTCAAATTAATTCCATGCCAGCTCCCCACCTAATTTTCCAAATCCAAGACAAATACATCTACAAATACATCAAATACACCTAAAATACAAATCAACCAGCACCAACAATTGCGCACCAAGAAGTCATTTTTGGAAGATTCAGGGGAATGTTCAGAAATGACAACCTAAAATTAAAAAAAAATTAAGACTTGCAGGGAAGAAATGGTGAATTGAAAAAAGAACGGGCTCTTCGTAATTCAAATTCTCCAGACAAACTGATCTGAGAGTGAGTTTCAAACTGACCAGCTACAAGAATATGGAAAAAAGATGCTCAGCTACATAATACGAATGAAAAGTGGTTGATGCTTTCATAATTAAAAGCGATGTACAAATAACAAATCAAAGGAGTTACTTGGATAACTTTCCTATACTGGATTGACCAAAAAAAAAAAAGAAGACTCAGTAAAGCTTTGAAGGGCTTTGTGAGAACTTTATTCGATGGGATTACAGATCAAGATTGATAAAAGGAAGAATGTAAAAGTTGGTTTATTTGATCAAGTTTAAAATAGACCTGGTGCTTATGACTGATAATTCTTAATGGACTTTTGCTGACATCAAGACCAAAGAACGAAGCTTTTAAGGGTTTGTAAGTAAGCAATGGTGATTGGGAAGAAGAGATCATTTGCTAAATTTTAAAAGAAGGTGATAAGTTACTAAAATAGTTCGTACTTGTGATGAAGGGAGAAATTATTTCTTTATATATTCTTCTTCCTTTACTCTATCCTTGTTTTTTCTTTTCTATTTTCTTTCTTTCTTGCAGTTTTTTCTTTTTTTCTTTATCTTTTTAATTGTAATCGTTTATAAAAAATAAATTAGGAGCACTGAGGAACCACCTTCAGAAGTGAACTAGGCACTCGTGTTGCCCTGATTCCAACATGTAGGAAAGAAAGGTGAGGATTTCCTGACCTGAGAGTGGAACTTGACTTTTCCCTTCCCACGTTCTCCCCCAGATGTTCACCCCAACCCTCAATGAGGTACGCTCGCTGCCTTGACTGATGTATAAACAGAGAGATAAAAATCTAATCATCATCCCCTCTTCCAAGCCAAGTCCACCCTTTTTCACAAAACCTGGGCCTTTCCAAAACAGCCAGATTCTTCCCTCCCCCACCCAGGACTTCTCCAGGACAAATGCAACTTCACACCTGTCTCCAACCAGCCCACTACATTTTTCATCCATGTTTTCATTGCTCCCAGCCACCCAGGGCCCCAGCTCATCCCACCCCCATGTCATTTGCAGCTGAATTAACAGAAGACCCCCTTTTCATGAGTTTTTCCATCAATCCCCTTTCCCAGCTTCTACCAGCCCTACTAGGTAGTCTAGAGAAAACACACCCAGGAGAACTCTGTATCTATTGTAAGGTTACCCCAACAGTGTTTATGGAGATTCTCAGTCATACAGATCATGGTTGCCCAAAGGTGCTTCTTCTTCTTTTTTTTTCAAGAGGCAACTGGACTTTCTGGTTTTTCTTGGAAGACCTTTCGCTTCTCATTCCAAGAAGCTTCTTCAGCTCTGGCCGAAAGGGTGGAGGATGAAAAGATGTATGTTCCTTGCAGTCATCTGGTCATTAGTAGTCTCTCTGAGAGTCGCTCAAGCCACTTGGAGGTTCTATGCCCTGAGGGTCACCTGAACAGTGCAAATGGATGTGGAGCCTGCTTAGAGCTGCTGAAAGGACTGTGTTGTGGACAGGAGATGGGTGATGTGGTGTCCTTTTCTCTGTTGAGAGAGGGCTGTTCAGTTTGGACACTGATGGCCTCTTTGGCCCCTCTTTCAAGCCAGCGGTCCTCTCGGTCCAAAATGTGGACTTTTCTGTCTTCAAAAGAGTGGCCCTTGTCTGAATGCAGATGGACCGCTGAATCTAGTCCTGATAGGTTTGTTCTCTTGTGTTGTGACACTCTTGTGTTTAGGAAGTGGCTGAAGGCTCCACACCCATTTACACCACTCAGGTGATCCTGAGGACACAGACAAACCCCCCAGGTGGCCTCAAAGACTCACTAAAAGAGTCCCTATGACCAGCTGTCTTCAAGGAACATAAATCCTTCCGGTTCCCCACCATCATCCAGTCAAAACTGAAGAAGCTTCTTGGATGAGAAGCGAAACGTCTTCAAAAGACAAACCAGAAAGTCCAGTTTGCCTCTTGGGGAAAAGGAAAAAAGTATCTTTGGGTTCCCCCAACAGAATCATTGCAGGGCTGGAAGCCTTTCTCCCCTCTCCCCTCCATTATTTTGACTCTCCCCAAAAATAGGAGGGTCCCTTCTGAGACTCTTCGACCACCACCACCCACCTCAATTCCTGCTTTGGACTCACCTCTGACCCTTGCCCAGCCTATCTAGGCTCTTCATCCTGCATCCCAAGGTCATTCTCACAAACCCAGGACTGATTCACACCACCAGCCTCGACCTCCCCCGCAATCCCTTCCTTCCCCCCCCCCCCCCCCCCCCCAAGGCCGCTTCCCCCCCCCCCCCATCCCTTCTTCCCTAGGCTGGTTTAACCCTCACCCCACTTCCAGCTTCAATAGCCCTGGCAGTTCAACTCAGGGCCCCTCCACCCTATACATGTGATTTTCCCCCCTCCCCATATTGAATTAGGACGTGCAATCCAATGGTTGGCTTCTTTTTGGGGGGGGGAGGGGAATAGGTCTCCTAGGCCTGGAGAGGGGAGAATCGGCGGGGGGGGGGGGGGGGGGGCGGTGCGGCCCTGGGGGGGCGGCTTCCCCCCCCTTCTCCCCCCCCCCCCCCGCCCCCAATAACCCTCAGCCTTTGGCCAAGCAGTGGCCGCCCTCCCTCCCTCCCTCTCCCTCTCTCTCCCAGGCGGGAAGGGGCTTGCAGCCCGCAGCCGCCGGAGCGGCTTCCCTGCCCACACAGGCCCGTCTCCAAGGACCGAGGAAGCCCCGGCTGGAGCGGCGGGGCTCACCTCTCCCTCGTGGCGGCAGCGGCACCGCCGCTGGAGCTGCCGGGCCCCGCGCGCCTCCTTCCCCAGGCCGCCATCTTGGAAAAAGGCTTCGCAAATGTCTCCGCCGAAAGGGGCAGCGGAGGGCGGGGCTCGGCGGAGGGCGGAGAGGGAGATTTCGGGAGCCGCCTCCCGAGGGCCGCCGGGAAACGGAGTCCGGCAGGAGGGCGCTGGGGAACGCCGGGCAACGGCCGCCTCCTCTCGCCCAAACTACAATCTCCAACCATCTTGGCGGCGGCGGCGGCGGCGAAAGGGGCGGGGGGGAGGAAAAAAGAGTACGAGCGGTGCCGCCTGGGAAACGGAGTTCCGCCGCAAGGGAAGGCGGGGGCAGGAGCGGGAGGGAAAAACTACTTTTCCCAGGGAAGGGCGGGAGAGGTACGGGCCACGTGGGAGGCTCCCCGAAAGCGCGAGGGGCGGGGGGAGAAAAAGATTTTAACCACACTTCGGTGAGCGGACGGGTGGCTTGGCTTGGAGTTCTGGCCCCGCCCACTTGGCGCGGCTCAGCCAATGAGAGCCCGGCACCTCGTTTCTCGGGCTTCGGATTCAGAATGTGGAAAATAAAGAATAAAATGAAATAAAATGGATCTCTGGAGGCTTTGAAGAAGAGACTGGACTGGCATTTCTCAGAAATGGTGTAGGGTTCCCTGCTTGGGTGGGGGTTGCACTAGATGACCTATAGGGTCCCTTTCAACTCTGTTGATCTGAAATAAATGAAAAAAAAAAATGTCCTTTCCAGTTCAAACAGCCCACATGCCTCCGCTCCGTAGCAACCAGCGCTTTCCATTGCAAAGTTATGGGACTTTTTGGAAGGGGCTTGTGGAAGGAGTCCCACCGGGCGGTCATCAAACCAACATCTCGATAAACCATGGTTTGCTGGGGGGGAAACGACCAGCACCGAAGGTCACACTAAGCCAGGAAAGAATATGGGAAAGCACCAAGTTAGCACGTAAATCCGGTCACTTTAAGGATGGACTTCAACTCCCAGAATTCTACAGCCAGCATTAGCTTGACCCAGTTTGAATAACCTGCTAACTTAACATATTATGGCTTAGCACTGGCTACGAATCTGTCCAAGAAACAGCTTTTTCTGCTGCCTGGACCGCAGCTTGAAAAATTGCTCCGTCTAGAATAGACAGACTATCGATAGTTGATAATGATTGATAGATGACTGATAGATGGTGTGTGTGTGTGAGAGAGAGAGAGAGAGAGAAGAAGACGAGAGAGGGGGAGGGAGAAAGATGAGAGAAGGAGGAGAAAGAGGAGAGAGAAAGAAAAAGAAGGAAGGAAAGAAAGAAAGAACCATTGTCTTTGGCATAAGTGAATCTGTGCACTTTTCCATAGTCTTACCAGTCCCAACCCCAACAAATCAAGTGACTTTAGTGACCAAACCACTTAGCCACGCTTTTAAAAACTGTATTTCATGCAACAAGGTCAGCTTTTTATTAATAACACAACCCGAGAAGAAAAATATTAAAAACACACATGTACACCAGCCAGAAAGGTCATTGTTAAGAAGTCCTGAGTTAGAAAGGCACATAAGAATAAGGGTGAAAACAATCCCACATTGGTGGTCAACATGGAGTCAGCCCCACCCCTCCGAATCTTCTAAGCTGATGCCTCTGGAAGGGGCAGATGGTTCTTGAAGCTGTGTGCCCACCTAATGCCCTCCTTCCCACCCTCAATCTAACAGCAAAGAGGGGCTTTATCCGTGCTCTGTTCTTCCTCCCGCAGATCCCAAGAAATAATTTTCGTTCTCAAAAGATCTGTTAAAAAGTTTCATTCCCCCAATTTGGCCTCTTCCAGAGAAGTTGGGACTCCCAAGGATCTCTAGCCCAGGGGTCCCCAAACTTGGCAACTTGAAGACTTGAGAACTTCAACTCCCAGAATTCCCCAGCCAGCCGTGCCTGTTTCTTTTTTCTCTTAACCTCCTAAAGTGGAGAGAGATTGCAGAGGAAGAGATTACAAGAGAGTAAGCTGTGCTGGCTGGAGAATTCTGGGAGTTGAAGTCCACAAGTCTTAAAGTTGCCAAGTTTGGAGGCCTCCGCTCTAGCCACTTCAACCACAGCTGGAATCCCACCATCTCTGGGACAGACCAAAAGTTGCACTGAGACACTTACAACTGAGTTACTTCAATAGAGGAAAACGGGGCCTCCATTCCACCACCTTGGACTTTGAGAGTCCTTCAAGGATAAGGGTCTGATTGGTATTCCCCCTGCCCTCCTTGGGACCCTTGTCCCTCTGCAGAGCAAAAATTAAAAACTTTCCAAAAGCACCAGTGTTACTAAAAAAATATCTCAGTAGGTTCAACAGACTTTTGTTGGGGCATCATGGAAGGAAGCTGCAGCATTTCTGAAATACTGCATTTCAGACCAGCTCTGATCTTTGCAAGTCGCCCCCTTCAGCCGAGGAAAGTATTCCCATCATATTTAGGATTGGTAAATCATCTCTTGTCCTCTACAGCACCCAATAGTATTTTCTAGATAAGGAGGACATCTTCAGGGAGAGACAACTGAAGACCATGGGGGTGCCATAAGAGTTATTGAACAGTAAGGAGTTTTAAGTTTTCAAATTGTACGACAAGCAGTCTTAACATTTTGCTTAGTGGGAGGGAAGATGTCCATCAGGCATAGCAAGGGATCTTCCAACTTGGCAAGTTTTAAGACTTGTAGACTTCCAACTCCCAGAATTCCTGAGCTAACATGACTGGAGGAGGAATTCTGGGAGTTGAAGTCCACAAGTCTTTTAAAGCTGTCAAAGTTTGAAGACCCCTGAGTTACGGTGTCTGTGTGTGGGCATAAGAGTGCCAGTCCTTCCACAAAACTTCAGCTGGACTCTCACTGGTTAGGTTTTGAGAACGGTGTTTCTGAAAACATGGCAACTTTCAGACAGGTGGACTTCATCTCCCAGAAATCCCCAGCCAGGAATTCTGGGAGTTGAAGAAGTCCGCCCATCTTAAAAGTTGCCAATCCACGAATCAAACCATACAATACCATTTGCTGCTCTAAATATCACCCTTTTAGGTAATGAACCTTATCTCATTTTCTCCATTTATTTCTGCTGAAATTCCCAAAGACACATCTAAGGAACTGAATTGGGCAGGGGGGGGGAAAAAGGGACACTTGGATCCCCAAAGGAATTCAAATTCTGCAACAAAATTAACCCAAGCAAATCCTTCTATTAAACCAAGTTTCCCCAATGTGGGCACCCTCTGCACTGGCTCAGGGTGATGGAAACTGTAGTGCTAGACATTTGTAAGGTGCTTGGCTAGGGACAATAGGAGTAAATAACCCCCATTCATGAGCTGGGGAGAGAGCAGAAAACAGAAGGTGATTACAGCTTCCTGCAAAACATTGCATTATCTTGCAAGTCATTGCAACCTAAAGAGGTAACTT
>NW_020716852.1:498206-510922 GCF_900518725.1 Notechis scutatus
AATATTGGGTAATTCACCATTGATTTCTAATAAATCAATATCAGCGTTGCTCCATCTTGGAAGAGTGGACAGCCAACTCCGAGCAGAACCATCAGTGGGGAATTCTGGGCATTGTGGTCCCATTGTCTTGAGGTTAGCAAAGTGGTCTCCCTTCCCATGCTCCACCACCGATTGGTATCCTTTTGCTCCCAATCCAGAGGATCCGAGCCACTGTGAATACTCAGGAGCAGAAGAGGTTGGTGATGGACCTGGATGTCTCCATGAGGACAGTGGATTGCTTCTACACCGTCACTTTCTACGGAGCCCTTTTCAGAGAGGTATCCAAAATCAATCCAGAAACCCTCCTAACTCCCCGGTGAAAGCCACTCCAGGTTCAAATACAGGTAGCCCTTTGGGCTTATGACCACAACGGATCTCAACATTTCTGCTGCTAAGGGAGACATTGGTTCAATGAGTTTTGCTCCATTTTACAACCGGCAGTTAAGTGAATGACTGCAGTGTCAGAGTCATGGTGGTGCAGTGGTTAAAATGCAGTACTGCAGGCTACTTCTGCTGACTGCCGGCTGCCTGCAATTTGGCAGTTCGAATCTCTCCAGGCTCCAGGTTGACTCAGCCTTCCATCCTTCCGAGGGGGGTAAAATGAGGACCCAGATTGTGGGGGGGGGGGGGGGGGGGGGGAGCAAGAGGCTGACTCTGTAAACCATTTAGAGAGGGCTGTAAAAACACTGTGAAGCAGTATATAAGTCTGCTAATGCTTGGGAAGGAAGGAAGGGAAGGGAAGGAAGGAAGGAGTGGTTAGAATGCAGTGTTTCAGGCTAACTCTGCCCACTGCCAGGAGTTTGATTAAGGTAGACTCAGCCTTCCATCCTTCCAAGGAGAGTAAAATGAGGACCCAGATTGTTGGGGGCAACAGGCTGACTCTGTAAACCGCTTAGAGAGGGCTGTAAAGCACTATAAAGCGGTATATAAGCCCTATTGCTGTTGCTACTGTATTTCCCTGAAAATAAGACCTAACTGGAAAAAAATAAGCCTGATTTTTCAGGATGCTCATAATATAAGCCCTACCCCAGAAATAAGCCCCAGTTAAGATCGTCAACCAGATGGATGCATTTAGTACATCCATTGCAACAACAGCAGCAACAAAATAACATCACCTGCAAATAAGCCCTAATATGTCTTTTGGAACAAAACATTAATATAAGACCCGGTCTTATTTTCGGAGAAATATGGTGGTAGCACAATTGTTAAGTGAATCTGGCTTCCCTATTGACTTTGCTTGTCCGGTGGTCACAAAAAAATGATCACATGACCCCTGGACGCTGCAACCGTCATAAGTACATGCCAGTTGCCAAGCGTTTGAATTTTGATCATGTGGCTTACAAGGAGTCTGCAATGATTGTAAGCGTGAAAAACAGCCAGAAGTCACTTTTTCCAGTGCTGTGGTAGTTTTGAACCGTCAGTAAATGCATGGTTGTAAGTTAAGGACTACCTGTGCAGGGTTCCCTTCCTCAATAAGGATGGGATGTGTTGTCTGAACTGAGCAAGGAAGGGGTTTTATGTGATGTTTCTGAAGGAACGTAACCTCTTCTCTGGTTCTCAGGGCGATGTGTGGATCTGCATGGAATTGATGGACACGTCTCTGGATAAATTCTATAAGAAGGTTCTGGAGAAGAAGAAGAACATTCCTGAAGATATTCTAGGAAAAATAGCCGTGTCTGTGAGTGTTTGCTTTACCTGCATGACATTATCCCCGTGTTTACCAAAGCAGAAGGATAAGAAGCAATGGATGGAAACTAACCAAGGAGAGAAGTGACCTAGAACTAAGGAAAAAATCGCTAGCAGTGAGAACAATTAATCAGTGGGACAAATTCGGAAATTCTGGGTGTACCAAGACTGGAGACTGGACAGCCACCTGTCACAAAATACTATAGGTCTCCTATGAGGGAGTTGGACTAGATGACCTCCAAGGTCCCTTCCAATTCTGTTATGGTTAAGATGATTTACAATTTATAAATTATAAATCTATCCGGTAAATTAATAATCCTCCTTTCCTTTCTATAACGGGAATAAAAATATCCTTTTCCGTGACTAGATTCTGGTGGATTAAACCTTAATTTCACGGGTGGTTCGTAGAAACCCGAATTTCAAAAATGGTGCCTTGAGGTTTCCAGGGCCAAAATCCTTGTCCCGTTTTGCCTTGGTTCAGAGCACTGAACAAACTTGGCTTTATTAAAATGGGAAATAAAACTTCTAAAGTTGTCCTTTATTGGAAGGAAAAAGATACACCAGATTCTAGTGGAAGGCTTGGCTTGTTCTTTTAACACTAGGTTAGTTTCCTCCAAATGTTAATGTGGAAGATTTGATTGATTGTGTGCCATCAAGTTGTTGACTCTAAGCAACTATGTAGACGGAGGACTTATAACCATTTCCTGCTAAACTGTTCCTCTTTACTTGTGGTTCCTAAACTGGAGTAATTAGCCCAAGAGTTAATCTGGGCATATCCTGGAGATAATGAAAACCTCACCCCTATCTCTATGGTTCTGGTTTTCTGCAGTTTTATGCAATTTTCAATGCATAGTTTTTTAAAAAGTTAATTGGTTTTTTTTTAATTGACCTTTTCATGTTCTGTAAGCCGCTGTATCGGGGAGATGGATGGCATATAAATTTAAACAACAAATAAAATAAGCAATAGTTCTTTTTTGAACTATTACCATCTGGCAAATTGTACAGGATAATAAAAACAAAGACAAAATAGGCTGAAAAACAGCTTCTATCCCAGCTCTTTTGAATTGTACCGTATAGTGCAATATTAATGCGATATCAGGGGCTTTCAATTCAATGTATAGAATGTGAAGGATGTATGTTTGTGTTTATTTTCGTAGTCATAATGTACACTGAAGATGGCATTTAATTTCATTGTACGAGGTGCAGTGACAAACTAAACTAAACAAAACTGAACAAAATAAGGCAGCCATTTGTAATCCTTTCTTTATGAGTCAGGGATCCAGTGTGGGTCTGTTGCAATGCCTGTATAAAAGGACAGAGTTTGAAGGTTTTGTAGGGGTGTTTGAGACCATTGAGAAAAAAATGGAATTAAATGGTTTAAGCAGCTGCTGGAAAGTATGTAGTTGCGAGAGCATCCCACAACTTACGGGCATCTGTTGTTTCTCTCCTTTTTCCTTTCTTCAGATTGTGCGAGCACTGGAACATCTCCACAGTAAATTGTCGGTGATTCACAGAGGTGGGTTTTAATTGCAGATCCCATCAAGATGATAGAGAAAGCAGCTGACGGTTAATAACACAGGTGGAGCCGAGATTCGAAGTTAGATCCTTCGGTTAAATGACAGGCTGTCCTCATTTAGCAACCACACAAGTGGGACAGGCAATTCCGTCACTAAGTGAAACAGTTTCCCAAGTGGGAAATCGCACGATGGCGGCTGTGTTTTCCTTCCAGAGTAGTACAGGTAGTCCTTGCCTTACAACAGTTTGTTTAGTCGCTGCTCAAAGTTACCGTGGCCCTGAAAAATATAAACTTTGCAACCATTTTTCACCAGCATCCCCGTAGTCACACACTCAAAACTCGACAACTGGCATGTATTTGTGACAGTACTAATAAAGGAGAATATCTGTAGCTCGAGGTTGGCATGAGGGCTCCTTGGTGCTCTCGGAGCTGGTTTGTTTTCTTGCAGACGTTTCATGACCCAACTGGGGAACATCATCAAGGCTCAGGATGAAGGACTAGCACTGATGATGTTACGCAGTTTGGGATATGAAACGTCTGCAAGAAAACAAGCAAGCTCAGAGACCGTGAAGAACTCCACAGTCCTTCTCCTTCTCCTCCTCCCCTTTTCCTTCTCCTCCACTCCGCAAACCCCATAGCCTTCTAGCGCTGATGATGTTACCTAATTGGGGCATGAAACGTCTGCAAGGAAACCACCAAGCTGAGAGAGCACCAAGGACCCCACAGTCCTCCTTTTCCTCCTCCTTGACCCCCTTTTCTCCTCTCCACAAATCCCACGTCCTTCTAGCACTGATGAGATTCCCTAGTTGGGTCATGAAATGTCTGCAAGAAAGCAAGCCAGCTCAGGGAGCACCAAGGACCCCTCATTTGTCCCAGGATCCCAGGGTCCCTTTTTGCAACCATCTGACAAGCAAAGACCACAGGGAAGCCAGATTCACTTAACAACCGTGTTCCTCACTTAATACCTGCAGTGATTCGCTTAACGAATGCAGCAGGAAGTGTCATAAAATGGGGCGAAACTCCCTGAACAAGCGTCTCGTTTAGCAACAGGAATTTTGGGCTCCATTGTGGTCATAAATACATCGAGGACCGCCTGTGTGTGTTATTTTTTTTTAAAAAGGGGCATTTGTGACCCCAGGCCGTTCCTCTTCCCTGCTTTACAGATGTGAAGCCGTCCAATGTCTTGATCAACAAACAGGGACACGTGAAAATGTGCGATTTTGGGATCAGCGGTTACCTGGTGGATTCGGTGGCTAAAACATTGGATGCCGGCTGCAAACCTTACATGGCTGTAAGTGTGGGGGGGGGCTGTGATGCCCCTGTTGGAGTCTGATTCCGAGGGGGAGGTTGAACAGCTGACAGGGAGTGTGGCTCCAGCAGCTGTGGAGGAAACTGAGGAAGGGCACAGTCCGGCTGGGCATTCAGAGGAAGACCCAGGCCCACCCCCTCTGCATCCTAGGGCACGCAGGGAGGAACAGATAAGGGAGCAACATGAGTTGCATGGTTTACGGGGGAGGAAAGGGCCCTGATCCCCTTCATTGGCTGCAGCTGGGAAAACAGGATATAAAGGGTGTTTGGGCACAGCCTGGAAGCGAAGTGTGAACTATCTTTGTTTGTCACGTCTTATCTGGGTTCTGGTGTCCTCCCAACTGTGTGTGTTTCGTTATCTTTTGACGTCTTCAATCCCTTATCCTGTCCTGTCTCGTTAATTGCTGCAGAGTGGTTTGTGTTGGTTTTTACTTATAATCTATGTGTACTTTGGGTTCGGACTGAATTTCTTCCCTTTAAAAACTGTTCTTGGGAGTTTTCTTCAGCCAATGATAATTGGACATTGGGGGCCAAGTTGGAGGAATGAAAGGGACTTTACCTACTATTGTGACTTTGTTGCTTTTGTGCCACGCCCCTTTGGGTCATCACAGGGGTGATTAGGGGTAGGGGGGGAAGAGGAGTCCCTCGTGGGGGTACATGCGTGTGAATTTGGGGGAGAACATCCAATCCTTTTATCCCGTTCTCTCCTTTCCTCTGGTTTTAATTTGCTTTTTTTTCTCTCTCTCTCTCTCTCCCCTGTGCAGCCAGAAAGGATTAATCCAGAGCTAAACCAGAAAGGGTATAATGTGAAATCAGACGTCTGGAGCCTTGGGATCACTTTGGTAAGAAATCCAGGCGGGATTGTGTTGGGATTCAGCCGGTGAGCACCACTTCGGCCAAACCGGTGTTTAAATTTTTATTTGAACTCCACCCCTGAATCAAGGCGATGTTGGGGAACGGTGAGGCAGAAAGCATGAGGACTAGTCACCTGCGGTGCTTTGGAGTTAGTACGGATTAGAGATCCGCCAGGGGAGTTTCCTTGGATCGGGTCTCCCTGGTGGGCTTCCTTTCATCCTCTCCCCTGCAGGCATAGGGAGAGAAATCCAATCTTTGTGGGGTCCTCGGTGCTCTCGGAGCTCTGTGGATTCCCTGAAGACTTTTCACGACCCAAGTAGCGAACATCTGTGACAGAAGGGAGTGGGGTTTATCCTCTGAGAAAACTTCTGCCGCTGATTGATGTTTATGACATGGGTCATGGAACATCAGTTCCATGCAAGGAAGCCACCAAGTTCAGGGAACACGAAGGACCTCACAGTCCTCCTCCTAGCACTGATGGTGTTATGTAGTTGGGTCATGAAATGTCTGCAAGGAAGCCACCAGGTTCAGGAACCCTACAGTCGTTGTCCCCCTCCTCCTCCTCCTCCTCCTCCTCCTCCTCCTCCTCCTCCTCCTCCTCCTCCTCCTCCTCCTTGTAAACCCCACTCCTCCTAACACTGATAATATTATATAGTTAGGTGATGAAACATTTGCAAGGAAGCCACCAAGCTCAGAGAGTACTAGGGGACCCCACAGTTCTCCTCCCCCTCCTCCTCCTCTTCCTCGTAAACCCCACTCCTCCTAACATTGATGATGTTATGTAGTTGGGTCATGAAATGTCTGCCAAGAATCCACCAAGTTCAGGGTACACAAAGAACTTTACAGTCCTTCACCCACTCCCACTCCTCCTAGCACTGATGGTGTTATCTAGTTGGGTCATGAAACGTCTGCAAGGAAGCCATCAAGTTCAGAAATACACCAAGGACCCCACAGTCCTCCTCCTCCTCCTCCTCCCACTCCCACTCTTCCTAGCACTGATGGCGTTATCTAGTTGGTTGATGAAACCGTTTGCAAGGAAGCCACCAAGCTCAGAGAGCACCAGGGACCCCAGAGTTTTGCCGTGAGCCCCAAACGTTCTCTTCCGTTGGAATCCAATCTTCGTCTCCTTCCAGATCGAGATGGCCATTCTCCGTTTCCCCTACGACTCCTGGGGGACCCCCTTCCAGCAACTTAAGCAGGTGGTGGAAGAGCCATCACCCCAGCTCCCAGCCGATCGTTTCTCCAAAGACTTTGTTGACTTCACTGCCCAGTGGTAAGTGCCTCTGTGTGATCTCACCGTCTCCCTGGTGCTTGGCTCAAAGTCACCCAGCTGGCTTTCGTGCAGGGGGTGTTTCTGTTGCTGCAATGACAAATGTTTAAGCCTGGATTAGTGATGTCCTGGGTGTCTTTTTTTTTTTCCAGTCTGAGGAAGAATCCTGTTGAACGAATGAGCTACTTGGAGATGATGGTGAGTTGATCTTCTTTCTTATGGCCTAATTTTAAAATGTTGTATTCAGATTCCAGCAGGTGAGCGTAGGGCAATCTTAGTGCTCCTTCTCCTCTTTCTCCTTCTCCTTCTCCTTCTCCTCCTTCTCCTTCTTCTTCTTTTCCTCCTCCTCTTCCTTCTCCTCCTCCTCCTCCACTTCCTCTCTGCAAACCCCACTCCCTTTTAGCACTGATAGTGTTACCTAGTTTGATAATGAAACGTCTGCAAGAAAACAACCTAGTTCAGAGAAGCACTAAGGACTCTACAGTCCTCCTCCTCCTCCTCCTCCTCCTCCTCCTCCTCCTCCTCCTCCTCACAACGCACCCTTATTGTCCTCTTTCTCCAACAGGATCACCCCTTCTTCACTCTCCACGACACCAAAGTGACCGAGATGGCTTCCTTCGTCACGGAAATCCTTGGGGAAGACTCTTAAATTTTTCCTGCCCTCCCCCCTCCCTCCCTCCCCCTCCCGACCTCGCCGTCGTGCCAAATAAACTGGAGTAGCATCGCCTTCCTTTTCCTCCCAGTGGGAAGAAGCAAAGACGGTTGGAAAACTTCTTCGCATTACCGGCGGTTTGCACAAAAAAAACAGATCGAATGTCTTTTGTCGGCCACCTCCCTCAGCCCCATTTAATCCCACCTTCATGTCTTCGAAAGAGAGAGAGAGACTGGTGGCTGGTGTAGCCTCACCCTGCGTGAAGAAATCTTAGTTTCGGAGCACCGTTTGCGGAGGGGACGGGATGGGAACCTGAGGTCGGTGCCTTGAAATTCTTCACTGCCCTTTTCTAGCCGCCGAGGTTGAATTTTTGCGTGTTCCCCTCAGTAAATTCCTCCCCTTGCCTCCCCCCCCCCCAAAAAAGCAACTGTGGACATTCAGAAATTTTCTAGACTTAATGCAAAACTGCAACACCCTCCGTCCTTTTCAAGAGCTACCGGCGGATGCCGCTGCTAAAAGGAGAAGTTTGTGTTGGCTTTTTAACGCTTGGCAATTTCAGAAAAGAAAAAAAATCTCTTTCTGTAGAAAATCGAGAAGGTTTTAGTCGTTTCTGGGAGTAGGTGTTCTATTTTTAGCAATTCTCTCTTTCTCTCCTTTTTTTAAAAACTCCTTGGCAGTATTCCTCGAGACGCCCAGAATTCTTCAGAAACATGCTGGCGGGGGGAATTCTGGGAGATGAAGTCCACAGATCGTAAAGTTGAAAAGCTGTTCTGGAGGAACAATTCCCCTTCTTCCTCTCCCCCACCCTCCCAAAAAAGCACCCTGCTGGAATGATTTTACAGCCCAATTTCGTGGCCTCTCGTGCTGGATTGCAAAGCTCCTACCCACCCCAGCCTTCCAATGTTTCCTTCAACAAATTCATATACCAAGATGATATTTGCTAGTTTGGGTATTAGCAGCCCGAAGATTACACATCTTCTCAAACTTCGTTGGGCTTTTCAACGTCACGGATGTTTTGATATACGTTTCACCATTAAAAGAGATGCACTGAGCCCCCAATCCCAAAATATTCAGCTATTGTGGAGGGGTCTCGTCTTTGGAGACATCGCTGGAGGTCGAAAATGGTTAATTAAAAAAATTTAATGGCCCCTATTGGGTTTCAAGAGATGGATTTAGGTGGATCACATGAACCAAAGTGAAATTGGGAAGCATTGTTGATCTGGTGGGCTAATTCCTCCTTTCTCTCAACTCTCATCATCCTTTCCTGGACTGTTGGAACTAGGAAGTTCACCTACAAGTTGGAGGATCTACCTTACCTTGAAGAAGTCCAGTCTTCCCCATCACTCCTTCACTCCAAGACGGGTCCACCAGAAACCCTTCCACAAAACTTACCTCCATCTACCCAGGTTTTACACACTTTTGTTCTTTAGTGCCAATGGTGCAGTTTAGTCTGCTGTGCGAACCCAACCGTGAATGAATTGTCCATGATTGCGTTCGCCAAGTCCAAGCACTCGCCATCGCATTGAAGCTGATGAGATTCCGGCCAAGATATCCATCATGGTTTAGGAGCTCCCAAGACTTGGGTTCACACTCATGCACCACATCTTGGCTTGTTCGTGGAGTTAGCCATGCTAGAACCATGGAGGTTAGGTGATGGCTTTTTTCCCCTTCCTGATGGAGAACATCTGGATTGAAGTGGAGACGCTTAGCCTGTGAAGGGTGTGCTTCCTGCACTGAGCCCATTTCTGATTGATATCTATATCTTACTTCTGCAGGGGGAAAAAAAAACCTTAGGAACATGGGTGTGCGAATGATTCTTAAATGGGGAACAAATTAAATATTTTTCCTTGCCTCACCTCCAAAGAACTCTGGAGAATTCTTCCCTTTTGACAGATTTGCTTCTAGGAAAATGTTCTCTTCCCTCCCCTTACCCAAAAAGAAATATTACCAGTGGCTTAATTCATACTTCTTGTTTTTCAATAAATTCTCCCTCCTGCTTTCCCCCCCAAAAGTAAATTATCTTTTAAGCCTGCGTGTATGTTTGTGTGAATGATGAGTAGATGCAGAATAGGCTAGCGGGTGAAATTTGCAGGAGAATGTTAAAAACACAAAGAAAAGGGGAAGTCCATTTTAAGGACACTGGAAAGGATTGTATGTCAGGAGTGTGAGTCAGATGCTAAAGAACAAATTTACCTATTTATTTTATCCGTCCGGTCTGAAGTAATATCCTTAGCCATCTCAAGCTAGGAATGAGTTGCTAGTCCCTGTTGATCCCTTAAAATAGCTCAGCCTTGGCGATGCAACAGATTGAACTTGAACTCTCCTTCTGCAAAGGTGATTTTAAAAATAAGTTTCCCAACTTATTGTCAGCTTTGAAAAACCCTGGTGATCTATCCACCCAGATATTAACCAAATCCAAACAATATAATATTTTCCATGATTAGCTGTGGATCACAGCTGTCCACCCTACTGTAAGGGTTTTTTAAAATCTAGGCTAATTTAAATTGCTCCCTAGAAATTTATTCAGACCTGGGGCCTCTTCCAAGCAATGTTTTCCGTTGAGCTGTCCTAACAGGTCTAAGTTGCTGATCAAACATCTGTTCGTAATTTGAAGGCCACCAGTGTCCTTGACCTCTTTAGATGAGGTGGGTGGCAAAGAAATACATTTCCCTTCCAGATGTTTGACCTTCCCTTCTGAGAGTTGCCACTGCCTTAAGTTACCTATAAATAAAAGCAGAATTAAAAAAATAAATAAATTGCAGATCATGAATGATTCGGGGAGACTATTCCGTCCATTCCCTTTGTAAGTTAAAGTGTTCCACTTTTGGGTTTTGACTTGATCTTATGCGATTTGGGGGAGGGGGTTTTCAGGCCTGGTCAGAGACCTGATGTGACTCCCCCCCCCAAAAGCCCCCACCTCTGTATTGCCATCGCTTGAACTGATGAATGTCACCTGCAGCTTCCGAAATTGAGATACCCCCGTGATGTTTTTTTCCAACCACCTCTTCTAGTTTGTGTTTCCTGCTCGCTCTCTTTTTTTTAACCTCTGCACTTTTCGGAAACAAACGTAGAAAAGGTTTCCTGCCTTTTTTTCTTTCTTTTGAATCCGTTTCTCAACCTGGACCCCTTGAAGGTGCTGACTGCTACAACTCCCAGAATTCCCCAAGCAAGCACGGCTGATGGAATTCTGGGGGTTGAAGTCCAGGCATCTTCAAGATTCTGAATTGGAGCCACACCGGTCTAATCAGATGGCTTTGGGTAGTTTTTGATGCTTCTGCTGGGTATCTGTAATATTTTTTATTTCTTACTGGTTTGGGATTAGCAAGAGGGTGTACGGCCATCGCTCCCGGAGCCTCTCCAGTTCCTTCTCGTGTTTCGATGTTTTCTTTCTTCAAATGCATGCCTTTGGATTTGACAGGGTTTGTTTTTCTTCTTTCTCTTCTCCATCTTGCAAAAAAAAAAGGTTTGATTTGGAACCCAGCAAATGAAATGACCACAGAGCCTTTGTGGACCACGAGCTGGGTCTCCCTGGGGCAAAAGTGACCAGCTTTCCAGGCTGATCTTGGTTTGAAGAAAGCTTGAGAGCACATGAGCCCCAAACTCTCCTTCCATTTTGTTTTTCCTTTCACCACCTCCTCCCTTCCCCCTCAAGTTTCCTGCGGAAATGGAAGACTATTTATATCTAGACAAGGAACTCTGGGTGCTTTTATGATTTGAAAGATTCTCTAATAACTAGTTTGGTTGTTGGTTTTCAATAAAAGACGCTCCCAATCTAGTTTCTGGCTTGGTGGCTTTCTTAAAAAGGGGTGAAGTGTTTGTTTGTTCGTTCGTTCACTCACTGAAATTTTCAACGAAGAGAAGGATTGGATTTGAATCTGAACTAATTGACATCCCCATTACAAGTAGTCCTTGACTTAAATGATTTTGCTTAGTGACAGCTCAAAGTTACAACAAAAAGCGGTGGGCAACCATCTTCTGACGTTGCGCATGGTAGGGTCAAAATTCAGGAATTTGGCAAATGACACGTATTTATCACAATTGCAGCATCCCAAGGGGGTGTGATCACCATTTGAGGCCTTCCCAGCTGGCTTTGGACAAGTAAAGTCAACGGGGAAATATGGATTCACATAATGTCCGCATGATGATAATATGTCCTGCTAAATGCATGGGAAAATGCCATTAGGGGCAAATCCATTTAGGTTTAGGGTTAGCTCCCCATAAATGGACATCGCCAATGGATTCAGAGCACAGAGCTATGCTTAGGAGGGTGCTGACTTTTTGAGCGCACCCTATCTACATTCCTTGGAAAAATACATGGGGAAATCCCATTGGGAAGCAAACCCACTTAGGGTTAGCTCCCCATGAATTTGGAGAACAAAATGGACATTGCCGACGGATTCGGAGCGCATCGGTATAGTTAGGGTGCTCTGTGTGTGAGACACCAATTTAATGGCACATAATCAAATAGCACTGACTGTCTAAGAATAGAGAAGGTTTCTCTCTCTCTCTCTCTCTCTCTCTCTCTTTCTCTTTCTCTTTCTCTTTCTCTTTCTCTTTCTTTGTTTGGGCTATAACATTCTTGTTTAATATTTCACCTGAAAAAGTAGACCATCTAACACCCAGATTTTCATTTTAAAACACTTGAGCTGTTCATCTAAATCCAGGAGTGTCCAACCTTGGCAACTACATGACTTGTGGATTTTTAACTCCCAGAATTCACCCTCCTTCCACTGATTTACCCCAAGGTGGTGCTGTTGGTTTATCTTGCATTCTGCTGGTGTCGAGGATATTTCTAAAATTTAATGCAAGTCTCATTTTTCAGAGCCAATATCTCATTTCTATCTTCGCAGCACTTACTGGGGGAGGGAGGGAGAGAGAGACAGAGATGGAGGGACTGGCACAAGATCATTTGAGTTTTAGAGGCCGAATTTGGTGACTGTATCCGAAGTGCATGTGTGTGTAAAGCTATGTATACCTGTCACTTTTTCATTCCAGTTCAGTTAAACAGAACTTCCTTTCCTGTCTTACCTTTAAGTCTGCTCAGGTCTCCAATGATAAGATCCCCTTCAAACCTGGAAGAAGAGCTAAGAACATGCAACTCTGTGCAATTTGCTTTTTCTTGCTCTGGGTTACAAATTGATTTTTCTCTCTCATCTTCCTTTATCAGCCCATTTTCAAATAGCTCCCAATTCTCTCAATAAAAAGCGACTTATGCCCCCTTCTGCACAGCCAAACTGGTTAAACAGATCAATGTGCCCAACACTCAATGACCAGATTCAGCTCAAATTTTAAGAGTGCAAGTTATCTCTGGCTGCTACGTAGAGCAGAGGTCTCCAACCTTGTCAACTTTAAGACTTGTGGACTTCAACTCCCAGAATTCTCCAGCCAGC
>NW_020716852.1:524939-535037 GCF_900518725.1 Notechis scutatus
TCTATCTATCTATCTATCTATCTATCTATCTATCTATCTATCTATCTATCTATCATCCTCTGTCTCTATCCATCTATGTATCATATATATCCCTATCTATCCTATCTATCCATCTATCCATCCATCCATCCATCCTCCTATATGTCAGCTCCTAAGAGGCACCCAGCCTCATTCAACTCAGAGAAGCAAAATGAGATAAAAACTTACTTTCCAATGAAGCATGAAAAGGAAATAAATGTGTCTCGTCACTTCAAAAATATAATTAACCCAAATAAGAGATTCTTTTTTAAAAAAATAAAAGTTGGGCCCCGCCAAGGGAGCGTTTTATTCTTAGCTGAACTGGGAGGTGTGTGGCAGTGCCATTAATTACAAAAGACCTCATGCTGTGACAGTCTCCCATTTCGGAGCCCACAATGGTTTTATCATCCTGACATCCTGAATTTATTTTGGGGCAGGAAACTCTTCTGGAATATGGCAGCACACTGAATTTCCAGCTGCATGCAGCTAAGAAGAGGGGGTCGAGGGATTATCAACTTATGAAATAAATCCATTCCCCAAATCAAAAATTTGCCTTATAATTTATCTTGGGCACACATGGAAAGACTCAACCCCAACCTGTTATTTCCAGCCACTCATGTAATCAACCAATCAGCCGATTGAGAGACCAACTTCAATGCAAGCGATTTCAATCAGGGTGTAATTAAATAATCCACCAACCAACCAATCAATCAACCAGTGTACCTGAGATGCCAATTCAATGGCGGTGATTTTGAAAGCTAATGGGCAATTCTGAATAACTGCTCTATCTGGCAAGGTATGCAGGTAAGTCCTTGACTTACAACCACAACTGAAGCCAAAATCTCCATTCCTAAGCGATGCGGTTGTTAAGTGAGTTTGGCCTCATTTTGCCATCTTTCTTGCCACAGTCATTAAGTGGATCACCAGACTTGATCAGTTAGTCACATGTTGTTAAGTGAATCTGGCTTCCCTGTCTATTTTTTACTACCAGTTCTGTGGGAGTGGCTTGCGGTGTGTGGCGTGGCTTGGTGGGTGTGGCAGGGGAAGGATACTGCAAAATCCCCATTCCCTCCCCACCCCACTAACCTGATTTCCAGCTCCGTTCTCCTGTGCAGGGCAACCAAAGAAGACCCAGCCGATCAGCTGGGACTCGATGGGAGGCAGAGAAGAGATGGGGTTGGCAGGGCCAGTCAGAGGTGGGATTGGCCGGTTCTCCGAATGACTCAAAATGTCTGCTACCAGTTGTCCAGAACTGGTCCAAACCGGCTGAATACCGCCTCTGCCGCAACCGTCATAAATATGAGTCAGTTGCCAAACATCTGGATTTTGATCACATGATCATAGGAATGCTGCAATGGTTTTAAGTGTGAAAAATGGATCTTCTCTAAGCCAGGCGTGAACCCATCTTTAGAATTGCAGGCTACGGGGCCGGAAGGAGTGTCGACTGTCGACGAAATGAGGAATAGCACCACAAATTGAGGCAAACAGCTTCAGGGGACAAAGAAGAGTTTACCCCCAGGAAGAACAAGAAAAGGTTTTGGGGATGACAGAAAGAGACGCTAGAGTTTATTCTTCAACTCTACAAGCGGAAAAATTGATCCAGAAAACGGGACGTGCAGCTGGCAAATGGGAACAATGGATTTAAAAAAATAAAAAAAAGAGTTCAAAGTTAAAGACAAAAAAAAAGACATGAAAATATAACATGGTTGGATGGTGTAGGGCTGCTGTAGCCAGCCCGTGCAAACATTAACTGGACCCATCCCTTCTTACTTGTTCAAAAGTTGGGCAGATATTGCCACCTATCCTTGTGCCCTCAAAGGGGAAATGGGACCTCATGCACCACTCTCTCAACCAGTCTATACACCTTTACTTATTTTTATTTATTTATTTGTCAGACATGTACAAGATAACAGGTGTACAGTGGTGGTGTGCTACCGGTTTGGACCGGGTCGTAAAGAAAAGCCAAAAATCAACTGAGAGGAGAAAGAAAAGTGCAGGATCGGCCCTTTAATCCACCCTGAGTTTTGGTCTTCTTTACCCTCTCAGCTAATTGGGACTGCAGGCCTCAGCCAGTGTGGGGGAAGCTGCGCTGCGGGCGTTAGGCAAAGCATGCCCACCGGACCGGTGGTCAAACAATTTGAATCCCACCACTGCAGGTATAAGGATGAACATAAACAGGAACAAAGGAAGTAAATACAGATAAATGGTGACAGTAAGACAGGGACGGTAGGCACGCTGGTGCACTAATGCACGCCCCCTTTAAGGACCTCTTAAGAATGGGGTGAGGTCCACGGGAGACAGTTTGAGGTTGAAGCTGGGAGGGGTTGAGGCTGTAACCTCAGAGTCCAGGCGTTCCAGGCGTGGACCGCTCTGTGGCCGAAGTCGTATTTTCTGCCATCGAGTTTGAAGCGGTTTACCTTGAGTTCGTACTGGTTGTTTGCCTGTGTGTATTATTGTGGTTGAAGCTGAAGAAGTGGTTGATAGGCAAGGTTGAGAAATGCCAAAGCCATTTTATTCAACCTTGGGAACTTGGAAGATGTGAGGATTTCAAGGACCACGGGGAGCATGCTGGCTGGGAAATTGAAGCCTCCTCAAGTTACCGAGTTGGAAAAACTCTTGATTTAGACAAACTTCATTTGATTTCATCCTATCTCTTCTCCCCTTACCGCCTGCTCTCTGGGATCCATTTTAGAAGATGCTTGATGAATAAAGATGATCTTGACTTGGAGTGGCAATAAAAGGCGTGGGAGAGAGAAGGATTAAAGAAAGCCAAGCCAGAAAATGAATATTGTCCTGTGGAGAACATATACTTTTAACTCCCCAGGTGGCTCCTAAAGGGCCTGAGTAATATGCTTGAAGCGAAGAGTTTGGGGGTGTCACTTTCTGACTCTTTTGTTGCTAATGGCTCAGCAGCAGGTCAAGTGGCTTGTAAGTTCATCAACGAAAGATCTTCGTTAGTAATTGGCATCCTGCAAAAAGAACAGAGACAAAAAGAACTCCTGAGAAGTTCCTTTCCTTTCCTGTCCTGTCCTTCCCTTCCTTCCTCCTTCCCTTCCCTTCCCTGTTCCTTCTTTCCTTTCCTTTCCTTTCCTTTCCTTTCCTTCTCTTCCCTGTTCCTCCTTTTCTTTCCTTTCCTTTCTTTTCTTTTCCTTTCCTTTCCTTTCCTTCTCTTCCCTGTTCCTCCTTTCCTTTCCTTCCCCGTTCCTCCTTTCCTTTCCTTTCCTTTTCTTTCCTTTCCTTTCCTTTCCTTCCCTTTCCTTTCCTTCCCTTCCCTTCCCTTCCCTTCCCTTCCCTTCCCTTCCCTTCCTTCCCTTCCCTTCCCTTCCCTTCCTTTCCCTTTGTAATCATTATCTCAACTGCTTATAGTAGCTAACCCAGAAGAAAATGTCTTGAATATTTTCTCTTCCTTTACAGCCCTGGAACTAAAAAGGATGACCATTTTTTTCCTCCGTGAACTTCTAACATCCATGGGGAGGGTTGCCCTTTCTGTTCTCAGCTGATGACTTTCTTCTTCCCTGTAAGTCCTCTTTCTGTGGCCCGTCCACTCTTTTGGAGGCAGCTGTCTAGGTTCCTTGAGATCCTCCCTGGGACAGAAATAAAGCTCTCCGAGAGGAGATCAACAGTTCTGGACACAACGTATGTCCTGAACGGAGCTCTACTGGCTTTTTCCAACGGTCAGCTGGCAATGAAATGCTGGACTTTGCCAGTATTATATACCAGCTCGATACTCGTGCTTCGCTACAAAACTATGTGGTTGGACTTAGTTTTTGGGGAGGAAATTAAGGGGGGGAAATTCTGCCTCTACCTACCAGCATCCATCAGTATTCATCTGGCTAGCGTCCTGTCAGTATGTGAGAGAGTTGAGGGCTGTTTGGAAACTGAAAAAGTATTTGCTGTGTGAGCAAGAAGGAGACAGCAAGGAGCCTGGGCGTGGCTTAGCTCAACTGTTCTGGACTAAAGCTGCTTGGTGCTGTGAAACTAAAATGGAAACTTCTCTCCTCTGTGTTTTGCATTTGGAAGAGATTTCTTTTCAGGTGGGGAGGGGGAGTAGAACTCCTTAGCATCAGAGCATGTTAATAATAATAATATAGGAAATACTCTAAATGCTCTGATGGTCACTTTGAAAAATCCTTTCTTAGCGAGCACCTAGAAGCCAAGAGGAACATATGTGCCAATTTGTAAGTTTGTAGGCTTTATGGTTCTGGAGGTTTTGTGATGATGTGTGAGTGGCATTTCACTTTTATATATATATATATATGTTATGGCTCACAACATATATATATATATATATATGCTTGGAAACAGGCAGAGAGAATTCTTTGCTTACCAGACCACATTGTTTGCCTAGGGTGGCTCCCAAAATTTGTACACAACTTCCTTGTCAAAGTTGCTTTTACAGAAGTCTCTAAAATGGAGGAAGGGTGTGGACTCCGAAGAATGGGGTGGCTATTGCTTAGATTCCTGTCCTTTTGGCGAGAGGAAGAGGAGCTGTATGTTGTGTGTCTGTGTTTGTTTGTGTGTGGTTAGCATTGCCTGGAGGTGTGCAAATAGGTGCCATTCCTAAGAGAAACAAGGGCTTTAAAATGTCCACTTTTCCTGCAGGTGTAGTGGTGAAGATGCCTGCCTAGAAACCAGGAGAGTGTGAATTTTAGTCCAACCTAAGCATAGAAGCCTGCTGTGTAACTTTGGGCCAATCATTGGGAGGTGATGAGTTCTAGTTCTGTCTTAAGCCCAAAAGACAGCTAGGCGACCTTGGACCAATCACCAGGAGACAGTGAGTTCTAGTCCCACCTTAAGCAACGAAAATCAGATTTGGGGCCAATCACCAGGAGACAGTGAGTTCTAGTCCCACTTTAGCCATGAAAGTCAGCTAGGTGACTTTGGACCAGTCCCTCAGCCCAACCCACCTCACAGGGTTGTTGTTGTTGTGAGGAAAACGAGGAGAAAGAAGGCGTATCATGTATGGTCACCACCTTGAGTTACTTATAAGGTAATACAAGTGGGATTAAAACCCTGAATAAATAAAATAAACCAAATTCTGAATAAATAAAGAAAGAAAATTTTAAAAGGAAAATCTCTCACTTCTGGCCCTTCATTCAGCTGACAGCCAGCCCCTCACCAGCGATGTGAGGAAGCCACCAAGATATCTTATTAACAAACCAACTTTCTTCCTGCGAGATAGTTCTCACAGGGTTGGGGGTGAGGACCGGGGCTATAAAAAAAAAAAAAGGATATTTCTCCAGAGAGTTAAACTAAGGAGCAAACAGCTTGCACCCAACAAGCTGTAGGAACAGAAAGAGTTCTTGGTGTTTGGCCTTCAAGAGAGCTAAATCCAGAGTCTTCCCTCATAGCTGAATTCCAGTGTCTTCTCTCCCTTCATCTCAGATATTAGCGATAAATCTCGAAGTTGCATCTCCTGCCCTGGAGGTTTTGGAGGTTCCAAAACTTGAGATTTTGGGGGGTGGGGCAAGGTTTTCGTTCTGTTGCACAGTTTCTCTGGCTCCCACTCGGGACGGGTCTTGCTCCCCTGGGTCGCAAGAGGGCTATTATTACGACTGCTGGGCCGAGTTACATAAAGTATTTACGTCTTGCTGGTAACCCAGCTGACCCTGAAACGAGCTGGATGGATTTGATGAGGTTGGCTCAGCCTGGGAAGGATTTCGCCGGGGATCATCCGTTGGCTCTGCTTTTCTTTTTCTTCTTCTTTTTTCCCCTTTTACAATTCTGGCAGGAGCTTTAGGGTGATCAAGTCGGTTGCTGGATCATTGTGGGAAATCTGGCTCTGGTCTTTTTCTTTTAATCCTCCAAGGCTCAATTCAAGAGGTCACTTGAATTTATGTTTCTGGGGTCACCAAGATGGCCCTAAAATCTATCCATTGTCTTTCTTGGTTTCTCCTCCTCCTCCTCCTCCTCCTCCTCCTCCTCCTCCTCCTCCCCCTTTCCTCCCCCCTCTCCCTCCTCCTCTTCTTCTTCTCTCCTCCTCCTCCACCTTTGCCTTCTGCTTCTTCTTCCTCTTCTTCCTCTTCCTCTTCCTCTTTTCTGCCTCTTCCTCCTTTACTTCTCCTCCTCCTCCTCCTCATCTGCCATGTTTCAAAATTTCAGCTTTCCAACATTATCCTTAGTTCTGAATGGGTGGAAAATCCTACATCCTTCTGTCTAGTCATTTTGGATAGACCCCGTTGGTCCAGACAGAAATGGCCCTCAAATGGGCTTTTCGTGCTTTAATATGGTCTGGATTTTTGCTGTTTGTCAGCACAACGGCACTCTTGGCATGGCTTTGACCACAGACCCAAGTGCCTTGATGTGCAATGCTCATTTTGTTAGATGTTAGATTGATAAAGTTACTTGAAGGCAAAGTGCCAGCTTTAAGAACACACGAGACATCTTGGGCAATAAAACCACAGTACACAATGTATACGTTACATCTTAAAGTACAGCTTTAAGTACTATTAGTGGGAATTAGTGGGAGACATTCCCAAGCCGTAAATCCAATAGCTCACCTTCTAATTAAATTTTCATCAGCCCCTGAAAAAAACAGAAAGATTTATTCCTTGGTGCCAATGCTTCAGGAAGTACCTTCTTTAGAAGAATTACATTCCGCCTCCTTCTAATTCAGCTGGACAATTCAAGAGCCTCAACATTTGCCTTGGCACAAGCAACGATCAATGGAAATTACTACCCTACACAGCAGGGTTCTCCAAGCTTGGCAACTTTACGACTTATGGACATCAACTCCCAGAATTCCTCAGCCCGCCATGAGGAATCCTGGGAGCTGAAGTCCACAAGTCGTAAAATTGCTAAGGTTGGAGATCCCTCCTACACAACGCTCTTACCTTTAAGGTCACTATTTTCGGGGGGGAAATCTCAGTCAGGAACTTCAACGAACCTCAAATAGCAACTCACAGCCTCCCACTCACTCATCCCTCCCCACCCCAGCATATACAGATCTTCTAAAATGATCTTGAGATCCAAGGATCGGTGACCAGGCCATCTCTAGGCCTGGTTGGGAAGGAGATTCCAGAAAAACAACATGGACTCCGGTAAAGGTTCTCCTCAGATGTTCCAAGATGAAACAAGGGCAACTAATCAAGAAAGAGACCATCTCAGCTTCCAATCACCAATCACCCTAATTAAATCATGATTCTCGAGCCAAACTTCAAAAAACTTCAAATGATTCATTAGAGGTGACATACTGGCACTGCCCTGTATGAAGCCAACTCTGGCATATGTAATTTATAGTCCCCTGTGACCCTGTTTCCCACCTCTGCGCCTGGGTGTGTCATAAATCAGATTCTCCAATTGAGCACCTTCATGGCTGGGTGTCATCAATCATGTTCTCCAATTAAACATATTTACGGGCAAAAGCTCTGGTAGCTTAGTTACAATCTTTTAAAGATAAGTGTTGGAATGTACTTCCGATTTCAAACTGTTGCACTGCTCTTCCAGATTTCCTTCCTCTCCCACCTCTTGTTTATGGCAACTACTAAAACAGGCATAGAAACGTTTTATGAGTTGACATCCACTTCCTGAGGTTGGTTGCCTTCTTGCAAATGTTTCTCTGTACAATACTAGGTAACATCATCAGCACTCAAGGCCAAGGCTGTGGTGTTCGGAGCATTAAGGACCCCATCATTCAATTCTGAGCTATAAATATTCTCCTTTGTCAAGTATTCATTTTCCTCAATGTTTTTAATCTTGGGTTTATTAATATGGAGTAACAATGGCGGTCAATTGCGTTGTATCACACAACGGAAGAAGCTTCCTCCAGCAAGAATTCCCTCCATGAAAAAATATTTTATAATTGTAGAGAAGGCTTAGTTGGGCCCCAGCTGGTGTCAATCTGGTTTGGCAGGAAACTATGGTAGTTTTGCTCGGCAAAAGGAAAATCTTACATCTGTGCCCAGGCATTTTGGACAGACCATGTTAGTCCAGAGACCCAGATGGATTCTTTGCGCTCAAATATTGTCTAGTGTTCTGCTATTTGGCAGCACAACAACACCCTTGGCAAGGTTTTGGCCACCAACACCTCGATGTGTCATGTTCATTTAGTTAGATGTTAACATTTAGAGAAATGGACTTTGGCATCGCCTTGCTCTTCACTCCCTTCCGCTGTCTGATTCTGAGGGGGAGATTGAGCCACCGACAGGGAGTGGGAGTGTGGCTCCGGTGGCTGTGGAGGAAACTGGGGAAGGGCACAATCCAGCTGGGCATTCAGAGGAAGACCCAGGGCCACCCCGTCTTCATCCTAGGGAACACAGGGAGGAACGGAGAAGGGAGCAACATGGCTTATGGGAAAGAAAAGGGCCCTGATCTCTTTCATTAGTTGCAGCTGCGAGAACAGGATATAAGAAGGGCGTTTGCACACAGCTCCTTGCTGGAAGCAAAGCGTGCATTATCTTTGTCGAGGCTTATCTGGGTTTGGGCGTCCTCTCAACTGTGTGTGCTTCATTATTTTTTGGAAGTCTGCAATTTATTATCCTGGCCTGTCATGTTAATTACTTTAGCGTGGTTTGTGTTGTTGTTTTTATTTCTAATTTATCTGTACTTTGGGTTCGGACTGCATTTCTTCCCTTTGTAGACTGTTTTTGGAAGAGTTTGATCTCCAGCCGAGGATAACTGGACATTGGGAGCCAAGTTGAAGGTATTAAAGGGAATTTATCTACTTTTGTGACTTTGTTATTTTTGTGCCACGCCCCTTTGGGTCATCGCGTCCGCTCAGTTTCATAGGCAAAACTTGAGGTCGGTCCTGGGTTCAAATTTGCTGCTGCATTTAGTTCCCCTAGGTTTACGTGGAGGCCCCACTGCAGGATGACAAGAACCAATGCCCGCCGTTCCCAGAGTCAGGCCAAGGGTCCTGGGAAACGAATAATTTTGGAGGTGATTTTGCAAAAACCTTTTGCATCGTCTCTCCTGCTCTCTTGAGGGAAGGAGGAAAATCAATTCCTTCTCCTCAGCCTTTGAAATCTGTAATTGACAGTAATTGACACTTTGCAACTATAATAGACTCTAATTGGCCTTTTGTGGCTCTGCTGCATCCAATAACATTGGAGCTGTTATTTATTTATTTGTTTGTTTGTTTGTTTTGTTTGTTTGTTTGTTTGTTTGTTTATTTCCCCCGCCTCGCTCCTGACAATCTGTTGGTCACCTGACAATGAAGGCTCGTCATTCCAAATCTGGCATTTTTTCCAAATTAACTTCTTTTCAGGATCACAGAGAAAAGCCAACAGCTGCGGGAATGTTCCACCGATCACAGACAAGCTGCCTTTGGGAAAATAATTGAGGAGGGCTAGAAACTTGATTTAAAAAAAAAAAGTTTTAACAATGGATGCATTTCACTCATCCAAGCTTGTTTGAATGTTTTGACCAACAGCAAATAAACTTCTCAATGGACAAATAAACCAGCTATAAATTCCCCATAAAAGCTAACCATTTCTTCAAGGAATCGGAGGATGCAAATTTGATTATTTTTTACAGCAGATAGCAGAGTTGAGCATCATATCCTACCTGTATTTGCTACCTGTCTAGGTAGTAACTGCACTTAACAGATGCCTCCGCCTTTGTTCTACCTTCCTGGGATCAAATGAGGTCTCTCTAAAATATTTTGGGGAGACCAATAGAAATATATAACATTTCAGGACTTCTGGAATTCATTGGTCAGCCAAGCTCAGCTTTAGCAGCACGACGGGGCTTAAATTTAATTTTTCTCTCTTGTCAAAAAAATGTTCAAATCACAGCTCCCCTGTGTCCCTCCTCTCTAAATGCCAGAAACTGTCTCTTCTGTTTTCAGCAGCAGTTCTAAGGAAATGTTAACAAAAAATAGAACTCCAGAGCGGAACAAAACCACGTAGCCCCTGGTTGATCTCCCAGGACGTAAAAAAGCAGCGATCATTGGGCACCTTCGGAATAAGATCCACAAGGGACCCACGGCCAGGCGTTTTCATACTGAGAAATACACCGGTCTCCCAAACCGAGAAAATAAAATAGATCTTGCAAAACCTGAACTCCCTCCCTCCTTTTCTTCCTTCTTTCTATTCTTCCTTCCTTCCTTCCTTCCTTCCTTCCTTCCTTCCTTCCTTCCTT
>NW_020716852.1:535047-553505 GCF_900518725.1 Notechis scutatus
CTTCCTTCCTTCCTTCCTTCCTTCCTTCCTTCCTTCCTTCCTTCCTTTCCCTAAAGAGATCTTTCCTTTCTTGGAGACAGCTAAGCTGGGTTAGAGCTGTGGGTACCCGGAGGCCAAGCTCACGGTGGAAGGTTAGATGGAGAAACTAAAAACACAATATGGGCACCTTTAGAACTTTCCCAGAGTTGCTTTGCAGTTGAAGAAGGAGCTGGAGAAGCTGCTATGCTCGCACACAAGCGGTAGGAGGGAGTGAAGGCTTGTCGGAGAAGCTCGCTCACACTGCTCCGTCAAGAGGCTTAGCAGGGGAAAAGCGATCGGCATGAAAATACAGCCTCTTCCCCCCGTCTCCCTGTCTCTCTTCTCTGCAACAGCTTCCTCAACCACCAACAGCACCAAGAGGAGAAAAGAAAGTGGCCACAACTCCGGAGCAGAGAGAGAAGCCAAGCGGCGCTGCTGGAGGACAGGCGAATGGCTGAGATGTTCAACCACGATTAAAGTGGGATCCTGAAGGAGACTTTTTTTTTTTCCCCCTGTCTACTGCTGAGAGCTTCTTTGGCATCTTCCCAACCTCACTCCAACAGGGTACAGCAAAGGAGTTTGACATTAAAACCTTCCTGGAACTGGATTCTCTTGGATCTTATCTTTTTTTTTTTAATGGTTATATACAATTTTTTTTTCCCCAAAGCAACTGTATCGACAGCTGCTTTTTTGAAAATTCATTTCTTTCCTGCTCAGGGAGGGAAAACTTGGGGTGGGGGCAGGTGTTGATTTAATTTTCTTTTTTTTCCTGCCCCCCCCCCCTTTTTCCTTCTTCTCCTGCTTTTGGAAGATTTGGGTCTTGATGTTTCGAAGGAAGCTGGGGGTGACCTGCCCAAAGGGCAGAGCTGAAGCCCGAGACTTATGGGACGTGAAGAAAGAGCTCCGGATCCCTTCTGGATTGGGACTTCGAGGAAGGATGGGGCCCCCGAGGAAATCTGTGCAGTGAAAGGTACGTGAGAAATGGGAGCTCCACAGTCCTTGCCGGGGAGATAGGTAGATAGAAGCCATGTGGGCCTACAAATAAGGAGGCAGGGGGGAAAAAATATGGCTTTTCAGCCAAGGCTTGAGAAGGAACTCCAAAAACACTAGAAAAACACTCACAGTAGCACCAGAATAACAGAGTTGGAAGGGACCTTGGAGGTCTTCAAGTCCAACCCATGCTCGGACCAGGAGCCCTATAATATTTCAGACAAATGGCTGTCAGCCTCTTCTTAAAAGCCCCCACAACTTCTGGAGGCAAGTCATCCCCCTGATTATAGTTGAGCTGGGATTACAGAAGGGCAGACTCAGAAGGGGCCTTGGAGGTCTTCTAGATCAACTCCTGACCAAGCAGGAGACCCTAGGCCTCTTGATGACCTCCCCGGGTTGGACCCCCCCACACACACAATGTCTGGAGGCAAAAAACGTTCCCCTGATTGATTGTTCTCAACGTCGGGAAATGTCTCCTTCCTTCTAGCATGGTTCTCTCCAAAGTTGAATCTTGGGTTTGTTTCAAAAAAAAAAGGGGGGGGGGAACAGAGCTAGTATGCCACACCGTGATGGTTCAAGGCCTAGGACTGGAGAAACTCAAGATTCGAATTCCTCTTCAACCATATTGCATTCAGACAATCTCTCGGGCCAGCCCGTCTCACGGGGTTACAGTTAGGCCCTCCGTAGCTCTGAAGAAGAAGGATCTAATGTATCTTTGAATGCATGAATCATCTGCAGGGGGTTGGACTAGAATAGTGGTCACCAACCGGTGGGCCGGGGACCACTGGTGGTTCGTGAGAAAATGTTGGTGGTCCGCAAAGAAATGTCACTCTCATAGCAATTAATCCAGGCTGAGTGGGAACACAAGCCTGCGTCGTTTGCATTGCGAACAACACGAGGTAGTGAGGGGAGGGGGGGAGAAAGGGCAGAGGGGGGGGGAACTTGCCCCACGCACTCCACACACCTCGCCTGACCACCGGGCTGCTTCTTTCTGCTCCTTTCTTCTTCTGCTTTTGGCTGCATGCAGGGAAAGCAGCAAAAGTCTTTCTTTCTCTCCCCCAAACTCCACCAAAAATGAGTCTTTGGGACCCTGCAAGGCCTCCTGCTCCAAGAGGCTGCGCCAGTGCGACAAGTGTCAGAAGGACTCGTTTCTGGTGGAGTTTGGGGGAGAGAAAGAAAGACTTCTGCTGCTTCTGCTGCTTTCCTTGCATGAAGCCAAAAGTCTCTCTCTCTCTCTATCTCCCCCTTAAAATGAAGCTGGAGACGGTATCCTGCGATCCCAAATAAAGAACGATCAATCGGTAGGAAAATGGGGTGGGGAATTTTCCTGCAGACCTTTTTGGGGATTTTCCCAGGGTCTCTGGTCCGCGGGATTTAAAATTATGAGTTTGGTGGTCCCTGAGGTCCAAAAGGTTGGCAACCCCTGGACTAGATAACCTCTGAGGTCCGTTCCAGCTTTATTCTGAGTGAGTGAGTGATTGAAACCCCGCAGCCAATCCATGTGTTTTATTCCAACCAAGGCAGAGACCCCTGCAAACTTCGTGTCTTAAACGAACTTCCTTTAGCCTATGAGTTGGCAAAAAAAAACCTCTGCCAGAAAAAAAAAACTTGTTCTCTTGTTGTCCCTGCTTACTCTGCCTCTCCAACCAGGACCTGGAGTTGTGCTGTCTTTTGTGTTTTCACAAGGAACGAGAACGAGATAAGGAAAGGGTGGGTGACTCCTCTGGTTTTGGTTTCTTCTTCTGAACAAGCTTCATCACACGCCATTCAGGGAAAGCAGCCAGCCCATCTGTCTCCTTCACACGTGGTGGGACAGGCCAGGCAAGTGTAGACAGATGCGTCCATAATGGGTTTCAGCCACCTGTCAAACTGCGGGTGATTTCTGACGAGGATTCGAAGGTTCTCCTGAAAGGAGCACTCCATCCACATCCCAAAATAGTCCGCTGGGAGGACCTGGGCTTGAAGGAAGAAAGTGAATTGAAGCCAAACACCATCAATCCTTGAGAAGAAGGCAAGAGAATGGCCAAGCTGGCAGGTAGAGAGGCCATGGCTAGTAGGACCTGCCGGTATTCAGAGAGTAGACAAAATGACACCACCATCTTCTAATTAAACCCTAAGACTAGAGCCACGAGAAGTGGATATCTGGATGAAAAAGTCCTGGAAGAGTTGAAGAAGAGATTGGACAACCATTTGTCTGAAGTGCTATAGGATTTCCTGCTGGAACGGGGTTGGACTAGAAGACCTCCAAGGTCCCTTCCAACTTTGTTATACTCTTATGTTCTGTTAAGTCCTACTCCACTCTTGTTGGTAGAAGCAGAGTAGATCCTATAATAACCTCAACAGAAAGTGGTAGAATTCAATTAGAATCACATCCTCAAAAATGCTCTGTCTCTGTGTTAAAGGAATCTGTGTTTTAGTACTTTAGACAGTTCTCCTCTGACATTGTGCTGGTCAGTGGCTCTATAGACGTCTGGTTTGTCCTAATCCCACCAACCAATAAGAGCCAAGCCAAGCCAAGCCAATGCATTGGTCATATCATCAACCGCATCCTTGGTGAGACGTAGGGGAAGAGGAAAAACACTAATAATAATAATACTTTATTGTCATTATACGTATATACACAGTATACCCATACAACGAAATTCACCTAACACCCAGAGACCAGGCCCAACATGCACACACACACACATGACAATCCCCAAGCACACCCCCATCTGCCAAAATTCCCCACCCCCTGAAAACACTACCTAGAAAGTGGAAAGGCATCAGATCTCTCCAAGGTGGCTCTTTATGGCCTAAGGATGGAAAGAAACCAGCTCATGAGGATATGTTCCACCAAAACCCTTAGAAGGACATGAGGCCGAGGCCTCAACTCTTAAGCTATCTTCTCAAAATTCATTTGCCTTCTGAGCTTGACCTTGCATAACCCTAAGGTTACAAGCTTGCTAAGCCAACAAAGAAATACCTCATTTTCTTGAGAAAATTACAGATTAACAGAGTTGGAAAGGATCTCGTAGGTCATCTAGTCCAACCCCCTGCCCAAGCAGAAGACCCTACACCATTTCTGACAGAGGACAGTCCAGTCTCTTTTTGAAAGCCTCCAGGGATGAAGTTCTCACAACTTCTGAAGGCAACTTCTGTTCCATTGGTTGATGGCTCTCACTGTCAGAAAGTTTCTCCTTATTTCCAAGTTAAATCTCTCCTTGATCAGTTTCCATCCATTATTCCTTGTCTGGCCTTCAGGTGCCTTGGAAAATAGCTTGACCCCCTTCCTCTTCTCTGGGGCAGCCCCTCAAATATTGGAAGACTGCTATCCTGTCTCCCCTGGTCCTTCTCCAAACCCAGTTCCTGCAAGCATTCTTCATATGTTTTAGTCTCCAGTCCCCTAGTCAACCTGGTTGCTCTTCTCTATACTTTTTCCAGAGTCTCAACATCTTTTTATAGTGTGGTGACCAAAACTGGATGCAGTATCCCTCTGTTAATGCAACTTAGAAATACCTCGTTTTCTTGGGCAAGTGTTCCTATTAAGCAATGCAGCAAATGCTTAGCATTTCATCCAGCATTTCATTCATCCTTGAGATGAAGAAAATCACCACTCAAGGGAAGGAATTGGTAGCAGAAGAAGCTTTGATGGAACCAGTCCACATGACGGAGGGAAGGCGTTGGGAAAAGAGTCCTCTTCACAAATGTACACAAAAGAATGTGAAAGTTGCACGGCAATCTTTTACAGGTGGTCCTTGACATACAAACATTCACTTAACAACCATTTGTAGTTACCAGCAAAAAAGGTGACTTACCATCGTTGCAATATCGCCATGGACCCAACGATCAAAATCCAGGCCCTTGGCAATCTGTATTTACAGTGGTTGCAATGCGATCTCCGTTTGAGACCTTCCCATCTGGCTTCTGACAAGCCAAGTCAGGAGATCTGGGTTCAGTTAAGGACCACGTGATTCGCTTAATAACTGCTGTAATTTGGTTAGCAATTGTGGCCGAAAGGTCGTAAAATCTGGCATGACTCAATGGCTGCCTGGCTGAGTGACAAAAACTGTTGGTCTTACTTTGGGTGGTGGGTCAAGGGCTACCTGTGCAAAAGCCCTTGACTCAGATTTCCCGGACTCTTTGATCTCAGAGGTGTTGGTCAACTGGTAGTTGTTGCCTCCAAAACATAAGGACTGCCAATAAGGAGAAGCAGTCTTGTAAAATAGACTTGAGATTCTAGGCTTAGACAACCTTGAACTACGCCAACTAAGATTGGACTTAAGCATAGTACATAAAATCATATGTTACAATGTCTTACCAGTTAATGAATATTTCAGCTTTAACAACAACAACACTAGAGCGCGCAACGGATATAAACTAAAACCACTCCAAACTCGATTGCAGGAAGTACAATTTCAGCAACAGAGTGGTCAATGTCTGGAACTCACTACCTGATTCTGTTGTCACCTGCTCAAACCCCTACTCCTTTACCCTCAAACTAACCTCTATTGACCTCACCCCATTCCTAATGGGGTTTGTAAGGGGCGTGCATAAGCGCACAATTGTGCCTACCGTCCCTGTCCTGTTGTCCCCAATTATTAGTTCCCATTTCTTGTATTTAAACTTATGTTTATTCTTGTTTCTGTTATACTGTAAGCTTTTAACAAATAAAATAAATAAATAAAATGGACAGATGAAATCTAGGTTCCCCACCATCAGCGGATGCTACGTAGCAATTGCTTTGGCCCGGAGAATTCATGCTCCAAGCACATTTTGGGGAACAAGCAAAATCCTGCCTGGTCACTCTTTTCATTTTAACAAATTGGAAGGGGCCTTGGAGGTCTTCTAGTCCACCCCCCTGCTTAGGCAGGAAACCCTATACTATTTCAGACAAATGGCAGTCCAATCTCTTCTCCAAAACCTCCAGTGTCGGAGCACCCACAATTTCTAAAGGCAAGTCCTTCCACTGATTAACGGTTCAAAATGTCAGGAAATTTCTTCTTAAGTTCTAAGTTGCTTCTCTCCTTGATTAGTTTCCGTCCGTTGCTTCTTGTCCTGCCTTCTGGTGCTTTGGAGAGTAGCTTGACTCCCTCTTCTTTGGGGCAGCCCCTCAAATATTGGAAGGCTGCTATCCTGTCACCCCTAAGTCCTCCTTTTCATTAAACTAGGCATACCCAGTTCCAATTGGACTAAAAGCCCTCCGAGAGGAGAAAGCCACGAGGCCAATCTGGCCCTGTCCGAAATCCTCCGTTGCTCGCTTCCATTCTTCAGTTTTGCAAGATGAGAGATTTGGAGGGCTGATTTTCATTCGGGAGACACCAATTGCCGACCCCTGCTATAACCATGAGGATATCAATAGGGTGTTTGGAACACTAAGCACAGCATTTTTTAGAAGACTGTCATAATAAGCACGAGAAATAATTTATGACATATTAGACATTTTCTGACAGTGAGAACAATGGATTGGTGGGGCAGCTTGCTTCCCAGAGTTGTGGGAGGATTTCAAAAATAGACTGCACAGCCATTTGACTAGGATGGTATAAAGCCTCCCATCTTTAGCCGTGGGTTGGACTAGGAGACCTCTCAGACCCCTTCCAGCCCTCAGGATCTATACTCTATTCTTATTAATGAGCATAGAAAGCGAACGTCCTTGCAAAACTCTCCCAAACTTTGATGTAAACTTCCAAGCTCGAAATGTCCCTTCAAGTTGTATTCAAACCTTGCGACTTTACGTGAGTCTTTCTAACATATGTTTCGATGTCCTGTTCCTTTAATAATTCCAAAAATTCTTTGGCAAAAACAGCACACCAACAGTGTATTTCTTTCCCTATCAGCTGAGTGTTGAAAAGGGGCACTAATTTAAAAGAAGGCAGGGTAGAAGGAGGGGGGTGCAGGGAGGAAGAAATCACACCCAGAAAAAAATAGCACGCCACGGAAATAGTAGCATATTTGCACAAATGAAGAATGTTAATTAAAAAAAAAAAGAGCTTAGCTTCTGAGTTATATATTTGGAAAGCGCGTTCAACTGCCAATGTAATATTTTTCACTCCGGCTTCTGTGTTTGCAGCACGGGCTGACTAGAATAGCTTTTTATCTTTAGAAATTTGGGTGTTTCAGAAGCACACAGTCGCAGAGTAACACTCTGGGCGTTCATTTCAGAGACATTAAAACAGTGAGGGTGCGATTTTTTGCACGAAAGTTGTAAAAATCGTCTGTGCCCCACCAGCGCCGCTTCCGATTTCTGGTTTCAGGCCCCTGCTATGTAAGGAGTGCGAGAGCTATTTTTTGCCTGTCGGTTCTTAGAAAGAAATGCGACAGGTTTTATTTACGAGGTACATGCACCGGAGCCAATAAAAGAAATAGGCCATGGGAAGAGTTTAGGCTTTTTTTTGTGCGTGGTCTCCAATGTTGTGACCTGCTTCGAAGGGGTTGAAGACCGTGGATGGGGGCCACTGAGGTCTAGAGCCTTTGTAAGTCTTGAGTTTGTTGCTAGGTGAGCGGCCCGTAAGAAGGAAAGTGCAACATTGGCAATTAAAGAGCAAGAAGAAAAAGAATACTATAAAATATGGGATTTATGTTACCAATGGTTAGATAGGAAAATAGAGAAATAAAACATATGATAATATAAATATAATATAATAGTAAAGATAATACAATGAAAACATATCATAACCAATTATTATGGAAAGAATTCAAATTTGCTCAAAAAGGATGAAGTCAATGTGTAGTTAAAGTTTAACGACGATTTAACAATAAGATAACATGATATGAATAGGTTTTTATAATATGAATTTTAATTTTAATTTAAAAGGAAAAGATTGTTGATATTATGCACAAGAGATATGTACCAGCTGACACACTGTACAATTGAAAGAAGGTTTTACTTGGTTTGTGTTTGTTTATGTTTGTTGTCAAAAATAACAAAAAATTGGGGGGAAAAAGGAAAGTGCAGAAGTTGTAACTCCAACAACTTTTCCTATTTCAGACCTTCTGCAAACAAAAGATGCTATTTGTAGGTGGTCTTCGGCTTATGACTGTAAGGGAGCCCCCAATTTCTGTGGCTAAGGGAGGCATCTGTTATAGGAGTTTTTTGCTCCATTCTATGACCTTTCTCCCCCATGGTTGTTAAGTGAATCACTGCAGTTGTTAGCTTAGTAACACGGTCATTAAATGAATCCACCTTCCCCTTTGACTTTGCTTGTCAGAAGGTTGCAAAAGGGGATCAGGTGACTCCCAAGACACTGCAACTGTCATAAGTACATGCCAGTTGCTAAGCATCCGAATTTGGGTCATGTGATCATGCCGATGTTGCAACGGCCGTAAGCATGAAAAATGGTCATCAGTCACTTTTTCCGGTGCCTTGTAACTTCAAACGGTCGCTAAACAGATGTGTCATGCCCCTGTTGGAATCTGATTCCTCTGGTGAGCTGTGGAGGAATCTGGGGAAGGGTACAAGCCGGCTGGGCAGTCAGAGGAAGACCCAGGCCCACCCCCTCTTCATCCTAGGGCACGCAGGGAGGAACAGGTAAGGGAGCAACAGGAGTTGCGAAGTTTAAGGGGGAGGAAAGGGCCCTGATCCCCTTCATGGGCTGCAGCTGGGAAGACTGTTTAAAAGGGCAAACTGCGCACGGCAAAGTTGCTGGAAGCAAAGTGTGAAATTATTCTGGTTTGTCAAGTCTTATCTGAGTTCTGGCGTCGTCCTAAGTGTGTGTATTTTGTTATCTTTTGATGTCTTCAATCACTTATGCTGCCCTGTCTCATTAATTGCTGCAGTGTGGTTTGTGTTGGCTTTTATTTATAATTTATATGTACTTTAAGTTTGGACGGAATTTCTTTCCTTTAAAAAACTGTTCTTGGGAGAGTTTTTTCTCCATCCGATGATAACTGGATATTATAGGAGGCCAAGTTGGAGGAATTAAAGGGACTTTACCTATTTTTGTGACTTTGTTGCTTTTGTGCCATGCCCTGGGTCATCACAAGATGGGTGTAAATCAAGGACTACCTGTATCACTTTCTAAGCTATTTGCAGCAAGCCTGTTCCATGTCTCCTGCAGGTTTCCAGATCAGCTACCCGAATGCATTGCATAGAAGTTTACTAAATAAAATAAAATGAATAATACATTGCACCAAACAGCAAAGAGATATCTTAAAGGCCAGCACGTTGGGTTAATAATGCACTAATAAATGCATTAGGCTTTAACATTTCACAAGATCTTTTTTTTGGGGGGGGGGGGAGGTAGGTTATTATTGGCCACGCTTTCCTCTTGTCCTTTAGCTAAATTTAGCCAAAAATCTATATATTTTAACCAGCTAGGGTAGATTAAGCCAACAGAGACTTCTAACTGGTCCATCAACCTTCAGTAGCTGTGACTTGTTACCTCACCTTTCAAAACCATCCTTAACTGGGATTGCTCCGAATGAAAACCCAGGTTACCAAATTAGCTGGAATTGTTGTTTTTTTTTGTGTTTTTTTTCTGCACGCTACAGAAAAAAAAAGAACAAATTCTGCTTTATAAGTCCCGCAAGCTGAGTTCATACCGGCTAACAATCCAAAACAATCCTTTGGAATTGTCAAGCTATCAATCATCCTGGTAGACCAGGAAAGAAATCAAAATGACAAGATCCAAAATCCAAGAGGTGGGAAAATAAAGGTATTAAATCCCAAGCAAAAGAATAGTAAGATTCCCAGGTTAAACCACCTTTCCTCTTTATTAAATAAAACTTCACCTGGTTTTTCATATTGTCCTGCTGGAAGACATTTTTCTCCCCTAAAGATCCACCAAAAGACACAATCACTTGTTAAAACCACGCGATGGACACAAGCTACTATTTCAATACAGATCCCAGCTAATTTGTTTATTAATCAAATGTATACACTGGCCATCTCACCTAAGCAACTAATGGGCTTGCTGATTTCCCCACCTGTCCCTTTTTTAAAAAAAAAAATAATTGCAAATTATTACAAAAGTCCTGTTGCATTTGGGACCCTTCTCCAAATAATTCTGCCTATTTATCTATTTATTAAAAATGTATATCACTCAATTGCCAACATCTCTGGTCAGCCTGTTAGGTAGCAACATCTACTCAGCTGAACTTTGAAAAGGGCCAGATATGGTTCCTACTTAGATGAGAAATAACCAGGATGGGCCAGGATTGATGGCTAAACTGGGTGAGTCGAAAACATCCCATCACCAAGAATCACCCCTTTTTTTCCCGTCATACAGGCAGTCCTTGAATTACGACCACAATGGAGCCCCCAGTCTCTGTTGGTAGGCAATATGGTTGTTAAGTGAGTTTGGCCCCATTTAACCACTGCTCTTGACCTGGTTGCTAAGTAAATCACTGCAGTTGTTAAGTTAGTAACATGGTTGTTAACAGTGGTGGGATTCAAATTTTTTTACTACCGGTTCTGTGGGCGTGGCATGGCAGGCATGGCGTGGCTTGGTGGGCGTGGCAGGGGAAGGATATTGCAAAATCCCATTCCCTCTCCACCCCACTAACCTGCTTTCCAGCTCTGTTCTCCTGTGCAGGGCAACCAAAGAAGACCCAGCTGATCAGCTGGGACTCAACAGGAGGCGGAGAATAGATGGGGTTGGCGGGGCCAGCCAGAGGCGGCATTTGCTGGTTCTCCCAACTGCTCAAAATTTCCAGAACTGGTCAGAACCGTCTGAATCCCACCTCTGGTTGTTAAGTGAATCTGGCTTCCCCATTGACTTTGCTTCTCAGAACCTGGGACACACTGCAACCGTCGTAAATACAAGTTGGTTGTCAAGCGTCTGAATTGGGATCACGTGACCACGCGGATGCGGCAACGGTCGTAAGTGTGAAGAGCTGCCACAACAAGTCACTTTTTCCAGTGCAATTGCAACTTCAAATGGACACTAAATGAACAGGTGTAAGTCCATGACTTCCTGTTCTGTCAAGAAAACGGCTTGGTGGGGGAGTTTAGGAAGTCCCCCTAAACTCAAACATGACCCTAAAAGGGATTTAATCTCTTTGATCAGGTTAAGGAGGAAGCGGGGGGCAGGTGGAATGAAAATTTGCAGATTTGCCCAGGAACCTGTTTGGGAAACCAGATTCTCCAGAGAGACAAAACTGGGCGCGGAGAGGGCTAGCTCCATTACTGCTGACTCAGCAAGAAACTCTGTTGCAATCGAGCTGCCAGTGCGCCGGAGCCGCTCCGTTTTCAATGCTCCAGGAAGGAAATGCTCTGGAGGATAAAGACCGAAAAGCATCCGAGCTATTTTGGAGCTCTCGGAAGTGCAGACCGAGTGATCCATTCCCAAAAAAAAAAGTTCAGCTGTATTATGCTCCAACCCTGGAAGCTTTTAAGAAGAGATTGGATAACCATTTGATCTGAAATGGTACAGGGTTTCCTGCCTAAGCAGGGGGCTGGACTAGAAGACCTCCAAGGTCCCTTCTGACTCTGTTATACTATATTCTATTCTAGTTTCTCTAAACCTTTGGGAGGACCTGAAGACCAGGCCATAACATGAGTTGGTGGCACTTCGCAGGACAGGCCCTTTTCAAACTAACAACAGAAGAGCAGCGTTGGGAGGGACCTCGGAGGTCTTCTAGTCCAACCCTCTGCTCAGGCAGGAGACCCTACACCTGGTTGGTGTTCTGACCAAGGCTTCCTGAGACTGTAATCAAGCACACGCTTAGTCCAAACAACTCTTGTTTTATTACAACGATTGGGAATTATGTGCATTCCCAGCCCATAATGAGTCCCAAACAGTTCCTCAAGATAAGCACCCACCTTTCTTTCCTTTGAATTGCTACCAACAACTAAAGTGCTTAGCTAGGGGCTCTCCCGAACCCCTGAGAACTCCCAGCAACCCACCCCTGAATTCTCAGCCCTTTCCAACGCTTGTCTTTCGGGACCTGCCCCTTTCTCCTTAGAAATCCGAGAAAAGAGGGGGTGACGGCCTCGTTCCCCCGAAACCCTGCAATTACAGTCTCTGTCTCCCCCCGCTTCCCCAAGCACCTTCTGCAACACCCACTCCCCATTTTAGACTCCTGAAAGTATTGGGGGGGTGAAGGGTGCCTTGTATCTTCCTCCTGTTTCTTTTTCTGTGGAATATATATTTATATTTTCTTCCTTTGCTGGGGCATCTTGTCTGCTAAAGATGTTTCGATTTATTGCTCTCTTGTGGGGGGATCGATTAAACTAGATCCCCCCCCCAGGTCTTGAGGGGAAGGGTGGAAGGGACCAATTTCCCCACATCCCAGCTAGGAGAGGAAAGCCATCAAATTATACTTCGGGAATTAGAACCGATCGGATTTCAGGACGTCCAACGATCAATGGCTTTCTAGGAATTGTTTCAATATATTATTTTGGGTGGGAGTGGGGGTGGGGTGAGATCTCTGCAAACTACAATTTATTGGCTATTTATGCACTTCAGGGGTTCCTAAAGGGAAAATTGGAGAACAATTAGTGCAAAGAAGGAAATGGGGGTGGGGGGGAAAAGAATTAAAAGCGAGGATTCGAATCAGCCAATTTTATTTCCTTTCGGGCCTTCTCAGCACTGTTCAAAAATGCCGATGAGAGCATAGATCCACCCCAACCATCGAAGAGGGACAGATGTCACATGCAGATGGCCTTCCCATTGAGAACAGTTTGTGAGGCAGATCTTGTGACTTTGTCTACGCTGGAGGAAAAAGTGGCGTCAGGGTGTGGGGTGGAAGGAACGGAAGAGCTGGTCTCGAAAAGTGATGTTTGGTTCACGCAGGGATGGGTCACCCTCAGGAGATCCCGGCAACGTAACCTGGATAGGGAAGTCCAGAAACTGGGAAGAAGCCACTTGACAATAATGGAGACCTACTGTGGTGTAGTGAGGAAAGTGCTGACTGAGAAACTGGGAGATGGTGAGTTCTAGTCCTGCTAGAAAGGCATGAAAGCCAACTGGTTGACGTTGGGCCAATCACCAGGAGACGGGGGAATTGTAGTCCTGCCTTAGGCATGAAAGCCAGCTGGGTGACTTTGTGTCTCGTTCCAGGAGAAGGGGAGTTCTAGTCCCGCCTTAAGCATGGAAACCAACTGGTTGACTTTGGACCAATCGGTAGATGATTGTGAGTTCTAGTCTTGCTCTAGGCATGAAAACCAGCCCGGTGACTTTGGACCAATCACCAGGAAACAGGGAGGTGTAGTCCCACCTTAGGCATGAAAGCCAACTGGGTGACTTTGTGTCAATCACCAGGAGACCATGAATTCTAGTCCCGCCTTAAGCATGAAAACCAACTAGTTGACTTTGGACCAATCGCTAGATGACTGTGAGTTCTAGTCTTGCTCTAGGCATGAAAACCAGCCTGCTGACTTTGGACCAATCACCAGGATATATGGGGAGTTCTAGTCCCACCTTAGGGATGAAAACCAGCCCGGTGACTTTGCACCAATCACTGCTCTGGGCACGAAAGCCAGCCGGGTGACTTTGGGTCAATCCCTCTCTCAGCCCAATCCACCTCACAGGGTTGTTATGGGGGAAAACAGGAGGGGGCGGGGGAAGGAGCACCAAGTACCTTCACCCTTCGAGTTGACCCAAATGCATTCAAAAGCAGAATAACATAACACAACAGGACCATCCGCAACGTCTGTACGTCACTGCTAAAGTAACCCCAGGGACCTTGAGCCAAAGGAGATTCCCCCCCCCCCCCTTCTACCTTTGTTAACCAAGGGTGACTAATGGAGGCCCTCCAGGCTTGGCCCATCTTGAAAGACCCTGCTTAAGAAATAACCTTCCCTTCTCGTCGCTTCTCTGCAGGGCGCCGAATATCAGCTTTTGTTTGGCCTCTGGAAGAAGAGCACGGAGACAGCTTTGCTCCATTTAAAAAACAAACACAGTTAGGCAAATATATATATATACCCTGTTTCTCCAACAATGCGGCCTCCCCCAATAGGAAGTCCCAGCATGTTTTATAGGCATGAAATGAAATTAAGCCCCTCCCCCCCCAAATTAAGGCCTATATTAAAACATGCGAAATGGGGGGGAAATGGCGGGGGGGCTTGCCGTTAGGAAGTACTTTTGTTGCACACCCGGATAAGGTGCTGCCTGCGTTGACCCCGATATGAAGTGCCCCACCAACACCGAGGTCAACATCCAAGCCGTCGCTGCCCGCCCGCCCAAAGATGCAAAGGGGGGGAATTAAGTCACCCCCGAAAAGACAGCCTAGCCATTTTTGGGGGGCTCAAAAAAAAAAAAAAAGACACACACACACACACACACACACACACACACACACACACACACACACATATATATATATATATATATATATATATATATATATATATATATATATATCATTTTTTTGAAATTAAAAAAGAATTTTTAAAGCAAGACCCTCCGGAATAATCTCCTTTTTGGGGCAGGGGGAGGTGGCATCAAAATGGCCTAAGTGCTAAGGGTAGCTGTGTGGCTTACTTTCTGCCGCCTACTTTGGAGACCTCCGCTAGTATGGGAGGGGGAGCCATCTCGAGACCCCCATTCCCAGCAGAACGCTTCTCCAACAACAACAACAAAAATAGTAATCATAATTCACCGGCCTGAATCCCGCAAACACCCCGCCTTTCCCCTTCCTAAAAGCCACTGCTGGCTTGTCATTTTTAAGGTGACAGAAGGCGAGTGTTTTTAAATAGATGGAGATAATCAGGTTGACTGGATGTAATTTAATGTTAATTAAAATGTAAACTCAGCGAAATCAGATTTAACCTCCAGTCAGCTGCTTGGAAATCTAGGGAATAGCACTCTGGGCTTGCAAAACCCTCAGCTGCCCACCCACGATAGCAACCCGTTGGTCAATTTATTATTATTATTATTATTTTATTTATTTGATTTGTCAATCGCTTAAAAGATAATAGATATAAGTATAAACATGAGTAAGAATACCGGAAATAGGTACGAATAAAGGGGGGCAATAGGACAGGGACATATGCAGGCCCCTTACAGACCTCTTAGGAATGGGTATTCTCTCCCTTCCTTTCTCTCTTCCATTCTTTTCTCTCCTTCCTTCCTTCCTTCCTTCCTTCCTTCCTTCCTTCCTTCCTTCCCCTTCCCTATTCTCCTTCCTTCCCCCTTCCTTCCTTCCTTCTTTTATTTTTTATTTTATTCATTTGATTTGTCAATTGCTTAAAAGATAATAGGAATAAGTATAAACAGGAGTGAGAATACAGGAAATAGGTTCGAATAAATGAAAAATGGCCATAAGCCACATTTTTGTTGTTGTTATAACTTTGAACAGCCATTAACTGAACTGTCGTACGTCGACAACTACCTGTAAATATCCATCTTTCTGTTGTTGTTTTGTTACAGAGCCTCTGCCTGGATCTACCTGCCTGTTTACACCTCAACCTTTCCCCTAGTAGCCAAGTGAGACCCTCGAAGGCACCCAGAGTTACAACCGGCCAACCCAGGGATGAGCGCAGGCAGAATCAACCCTTACAGCATAGTCTCTTCCGAGGAAGACGGGTTGATCTTGACCACCATGCCTGGAGTGAATGGCTTTGGCAACGGTAAGATCCACACGCGGAGGAAATGCCGTAACCGTTTTGTGAAGAAGAACGGCCAGTGCAATGTCGAGTTTACCAACATGGACGACAAACCTCAGAGATACATAGCCGACATGTTCACCACCTGCGTGGACGTCCGTTGGAGGTACATGCTGTTGCTCTTTTCCCTCGCGTTCCTGGTCTCCTGGTTATTGTTTGGCCTCATCTTCTGGCTGATTGCCCTGGTCCACGGGGACATCGAGAAGCCCACCAAAGACGAGAGCTTCACCCCTTGCCTCCTCCAGGTGAATGGCTTCGTGGCTGCCTTCCTCTTCTCCATTGAGACTCAAACGACCATTGGTTATGGCTTCCGCTGCGTGACCGAGGAGTGTCCCCTGGCGGTCTTCATGGTGGTCCTCCAGTCCATTCTAGGCTGCATCATTGACTCCTTCATGATCGGCGCTATCATGGCGAAAATGGCCAGGCCGAAGAAGAGAGCGGAAACATTGCTCTTCAGCCACCACGCTGTGGTGGCCATGAGAGATGGCAAGCTTTGCTTGATGTGGAGAGTGGGCAACCTACGGAAGAGTCACATCGTTGAGGCGCACGTCCGAGCGCAGCTCCTCAAGCCCAGGATCACTGAGGAAGGGGAGTACATCCCTCTGGACCAGATAGACATCGACGTCGGGTTCGACAAAGGCTTGGACCGTATTTTTCTAGTCTCGCCCTTGACCATCCTTCATGAGATCAACGAGGAGAGCCCCTTGTTTGGGATTAGCCGGCAGGATTTGGAATCGGACGATTTTGAGATTGTGGTGATTCTGGAGGGCATGGTGGAGGCCACGGCTATGACCACCCAAGCTCGGAGTTCGTATCTGTCCAGCGAGATCCTCTGGGGTCACCGCTTCGAGCCTGTCCTCTTTGAGGAGAAAAACCAGTACAAGGTGGACTACTCGCACTTCCACAAGACTTATGAGGTCCCCTCCACTCCCTGTTGCAGTGCCAAGGATTTGGTGGAGAACAAATTCCTGATGCCAAGCACCAACTCCTTCTGCTACGAGAATGAACTTGCCTTTATGAGCCGCGATGAGGAGGAGGAAGTGGAGGAAGAAGAAGAAGAAGACAGCAGAGGTTTGGACAATCCGTGCTCAGAGGACCTGCCAACGACTGTAGGGCCTCTGGATCAAAGGTCCTACCGGAGAGAATCAGAAATATGACTCAGGGGCTTCCTAAACTTTGATCTCTCCTTTCTCCCCTCTCGCTAACCTTCTCCCCCCCCCCCCCCAAAAAAAAATGTATGCAGAACAATGCAAAAGTGCCATAGGGATGCCTGAGAGTTCGTGTTGGTTTGTCGGGTTTCACAGTCTTTAAGACAATAATTAAGTGCAATAATTGCTGAATGGCAACAGGCTTCAGAACATGGTGGCCCTCCAAGGTTGAAACGTCCTGCGGGGCAGGCCCCAAGGGGTGGCCTCGCAGTGGGTTTCGCAGCTAAAAAAGAGGCACACACTCCCACACATTTCTGAGTTTTATGCTTTGTGCAGGAATGGCGATGCACGCTGAGAGGGAGCATCGGGAGTCAGTCTCTCCTATCCCTTTGTGAAAAATTAGTGGTGTTTTTTTATTAAAGGCTAGTATTATCTTGGAATAGGGACGCGTTGGCTCAGTGGCTAAGACACTGAGCTTGTCGTTCAGAAAGGTCGTCAGTTCAGCCGTTCGAATCCCTAGCGCTGCATCATGGAGTGAGCTCCCATTCCTTGTCCCAGCTTCTGCCAACCTAGCAGTTCAAAAACAGGTAAAAAAATGCAAGTAGGAAAATAGGGACCCCTTTGGTGGGAAGGGAACAGCGTTCCTCCGTGCGCCTTCGGCGTTTAGTCCTGCCGGCCACATGTCCACGGAGACATCTTCGGACAACGCTGGCTCTTTGGCTTTGAAACGGAGATGAGCACCGGCGCCCCCTAGAGCTGGAAAGGACGAGCACGGATGTGCGAGGGGAACCTTTACCTTTATTATGTTAGAGTGGTTCAAAAGAAGAGAACATCAGGAAATCAGGCCAGATGTGTTTGTCTCAAATATACATATGCCGAGAGAGAGAGATGGACCTCTCTTTCATGCTTTTACTATGCTGTTATAGGAATAGTAAGAGAGCTTCAAAGAGCTTCAACTGGGTGAGAAAGGATCAAAGAGGTGGAACTCCAGGGTTGGTTCTACCATTAAGGGGAATGAGGAAGCCCAACTGGGCAATTGCACAAGATGTCTTCTATAGGAAGACTGATGAATCACACAGAGAAACCTTGGGTGGTCAGAAAACTTGGCTTCCTTTTGCAAGTTAACCTGGTTTCCTCCTATGTGTTTCTGTAGTAGAAGCTTCCTCCAGTCACATGTTCAATGCCTGGTGAACATATGGATGCTTCCATAGGAGTCTTCTTGGCAATTATATAGAAGTGTTTTGGCCTGGACTTCTACTGGGGAGTTTTTAAAAGGGTTTCTAGCCTTTAGTCCTCTTGTTTTGACCAGATTTGGTTCTCCTGTACGTTCTGATCCGATTTGGGCTTGCTTAGAGTCCATTTCAGTTTCCAGTTCCATCTCCAAGTGCTTTGAGCTCCTGGAGATACACCCACAGATTGCAGCCCTGCAGTGGGGGGTAGGGGTGGAAAATTCTGCCTCAAGAGAACCATCGTACCATCCGTTGATGATGGCCCTCACCCATCGCATCATCCTTCCTCAAAGACGGATGTTCTGGTTTTAAAAACAGCAGATGCCCAAGAGAAACGAACTCCGCTGATTTTCCCCCAAGCAAAAGACTTTCGTTAGTCAATAAAGGGGGATATTTGTAGCTCAGGGTTGATGCTGAGCTTGCATCATTTCCTTGCAGATGTTTCATGACCCCACACAAGGTAAAGTCATTGGTGCTAGGAGGGAGTTGGGTTTGTGGAGAGGAGGAGGAGGAGGAGGAGGAGGAGGAGGAGGAGGAGGAGGAGGA
>NW_020716852.1:577115-591563 GCF_900518725.1 Notechis scutatus
TAGGAATTCTTAGGCACTCTAGAAAGGTGGATGATGAAAACGGAAAGGTTGCAATCTTCAGACTTGACAATGGGCATTGTTGCTGGCAGGATGGCCATGAAAGAAATCCGAATGATTAAGCTTCAGCCTCCTGCTTTGAAATGCCACCACAATCACAAGGCTCCCTCTAATGGAATCTGTACTGGGGACCCAGAGAGCCACGGCTATTGTCCGCGGTTTGAGCTTGACTTCATCCATTCTGTGCCTTTTCTTAAGGCTGCTCACCTGCCCCGAGGAAGCTGATGTCACAAAACAAAGACTGCCAGCAGATGAAACAGAATTGCATGAAACCCTTGGATTTGTTTATTTTATTTATTTTATTATTTTAGCAATAAAGTTATTTTCCCCCCACCCCACCCCACCCCGATCCAACAGAAATAGATGCTGCTAAACATAGCGGCTCAGAAGTGGATCTGCCTGAAAATAACTATATTTTCAGGCAACGGAGATGGCTCTTCTGAAAGGAAGATGAATTAATGTAAAATTATGCCTCCAGCCAGCTTCGAGAGGGGAGGAAAAGAAGACACCCCCTCCTGCATACAGAGAAAGAGAGAGGGAGAGAGGGAGGGGGAGAGAGAGGGAGGGAGGGGAGAGAGAGGAGGGGGAGAGAATACCTACAAAAGACTAACTCTGCAAAATGAGGTCCGTTCTTCGTTTCCAGGCGCTTTTATAACACACTGGAGGGATTATGGATTTCCAAATGTCTCGAAAGATCACATCGATCAGCAGGAAACATTTCTTCTGTCTCTTGACCTCCCAGACAACTGAGATTCTTATGCAGAATAGGTAACATTTCAGGGAGAAAGAGAGAGATTTGCAGTTAAGCCAGCGTGTTCCTGCTTTGCTGGAAAACCTCTAACCCCGCATTGCAAAAAAAAACAAAACAAAAACACCAAAACAAACCAATCATGCTAGAGACCCAAAGGATTCTGGAAAGGGGAGAAGAGGCTAGCACACAGGTCATGGTGAGAGGCTGGTCAGCCCTGATGGAAATTGTGGTTTTTGTTATTTTTATTCTTTCCATCACTTCAGAGTCTTTTGACTTGAGGGACAATGGTTGATGCCAGCGGCTGCTTCTCTGCATCCTTGCAGACAATGGCTTACATCCCTAGAAGCAGAGGTGGGATTCAGCCAGTTCTGACCGGTTCTAGAGAACTGGTAGCGGAAATTTGGAGTAGTTTGGAGAACCGGCAAATCCCACCTCTGACTGGCCCTGCCAACCCCATCTCTTCTCTGCCTCCCATTGAGTCCCAGCTGATTGGCTGGGTCTTCTTTGGTTGCCCTGCACAGGAGAACGGAGCTGGAAAGCAGGTTAGTGGGGTGGGGAGGGAAGGGAAGGGAAGGGAAGGGGGATTTTGCAGTATCCTTCCCCTGCCACGCCCACCAAGGTACACCCACAGAACCAGTCGTAAAAATGTTTGAATCCCATCACTGCCTAGGAGAAACATCTGCCACCTCTTATTCAAGCACCTTCCATTTTTCTTAGCATCAAAGTCTTCTCTAAGGATGGTTGCCTTCACGTCACATGATCCCAAATATATAAGCTTTAACTTCATTATTAATGTTCCCAGGGAACCGTCTACTTGTTGTGGAAGTTGTGGGAGCTTCATCCCTGGAGGCTTTCAAGAAGAGATTGGACTGCCGTTTGTTAGAAGTGGTGGAGGGTCTCCTGCTTGGGTTTGGGGGGAAGGGGGTTGGACTACATGATCTACAAGGTCCCTTCCAACTCTGTTAATGTGTAATTCTGCTTCATTTACAATTGAATTATTTGGGGGGTGGTTTGCAGTATTTGTATCACTTCAAAGACTTCCAGGTTTTTGTATGCGAATTTCATTGAATGGGTATACTGTGTGTATAGGTACAATGACAATAAAGTATTATTATTATTATTATTATTATTATTATTATTATTATTATTATTATTATTATTAAATCTTTAGTGAGATTCACAGCCTTTGGGGCTGGTTGGTAGCTCAACAGCTGGAGTCCTAACCAAGAACCTAGGAACTGTTCAGGTAGCGTTGGAGGATATAAGCGGTTCCAAGTAGGGTGGTTTTTTGTAGAATCAGGGAATTCAAGTCTGATAAATTCCGAATTTGCAAATAGTGAGGTAGCCCTTTAGGTCTTGCTCCAAGGGCTCCAATCACAATTGGGATAACACACGATTTCTTTTTCCAAAGTCGCTCAACTTCAATTTGTAAGTCCCTGTGTGGTACTGTGGGACTTTTTCTTGCTGTGTGTTTTCAATTTGTGCATCAACAGGCATTGTAGGTCAATGAATCCGTCTGTCTGTCTGTCTGTCTGTCTGTCCGTTGTCTGTCCGTCTGTCTGTCCATCCGTTTGTCTGTCTGTCCATTCGTCCGTCCGTCCGTCCGTTTGTCTGTCCGTCCGTCTTTCTGTCTGTCCATCTGTCTGTCCGTCCATCCGTCCCTCCATCTGTCTGTCTGTCCATCCGTTTGTCTGTCTGTCCGTCTGTCCATCCATCTGTCTGTCCGTCCGTTTGTCTGTCCGTCCGTCCATCCATCCATCTGTCTGTCCATCCGTCCATCCGTTTGTCTGTCTGTCCGTCCGTCCATCTGTCTGTCCGTCCGTCCGTCCATCTGTCTGTTCATCCGTCCGTTTTTCTGTCCGTCCGTCCGTCTGTCCATCCATCCGTCCGTCCATCCGTTTGTCTGTCCGTCTGTCCGTCCATCCGTCCGTCTGTCCATCCGTCCGTCTGTCTGTCCATCTGTCTGTCTGTCCATCCGTTTGTCTGTCCATCCGTCCGTCCGTCCGTCTGTCCGTCCATCTGTCTGTCCGTCCGCCTGTCTGTCCATCCGTCCGTCCCTGTTTTAAGTTGATTATTCAACCAATAGGACAATTATTTCTGAATAGAGATTGCTCTGCTAAGCAAGACTGACACCTTCTGGGCTTTTTAGAAATGGCTGCTTGTGGAAATCACAGCTAGTTCTTGATTTATGACCAAAACTGGGACCAGAAAGTCTGTCACTAAGCAAGTTGCATCTAATTTTATGGCTTTTCGTCACAGTTGTTATGTGAATCACTGCAGTCATTAGATGAATCCAGCTCCCATCATTGACTTCGCTTGTCGGAAAAGTGCAGGATTTGGGTTTGACTAGTCTAGAGAAAAGGATGGAGAAAAGAGGGTGACATGATAGCCATATTTCAGTATTTGAAGGGCTTCCACAAGGAAGAGGGGGTCAACCCATTCTCCAAAGCATCAAAAGGCAGGACAAGAAGCAACGGATGGAAATTAATCAAGGAGAGAAGCAACCTGGAATTAAGGAGAAGCTTCCTAATAGTGTGAAAAAAATAGTGGAACTGCTTGCCACCAGAAGTTGTGGGTGCTTCACCACTGGAGGCTTCCCTTCCAGCTCTATTCTGATTGAAACTGGCTGGGAAAGTCGTAAATGCTGATCCCATGAGCCCGGAAGGGACGACACAACTGTCGCTGCCACTTACCAGAAGCCCAATTTTGATCATGTGACTGTAGGGATATAGCAACCATTATAAGTGCAAGGACCAATGATCGTAAGTCAGGTTTTTTTTAGCACTGTCATAACTTGGAACACTTGCTAAATGAATGGTCATAAGTCCAGGACCACCTGAGCACGATTGCAATTCATTTAGCAAGTAGCAAAGCTTCCTTCCTTTGCTGAGACGTTGGTTTCCTTTTTATTTTTTAATTAATTTTTTGTTATCATTTTTTTTATATACAACAAACCATTCTATTTCAATCGTGCGTCGACTTGGGTTCATATTTCAATTATTTGAACATTCTAAATGATATTCTTCTTATCAAATGTAACAATACAGCAATGTTCCCGTATATATTCCCATATACATAATAATAGCACACATTATAACTTTGCTTCAATTTATCTAGTTGCTCTATAAATACATCAAATCTTTTTTCAGTTGTTTTATTCTCTATTCATTGATAAAACATATTCCATAACATGTAATATTCAGTTTCTTCTTTTTCTTTAATTTCTAGTGTCAATCTATTCATTTCTGCACATTCGAATATTTTTTTTCAATTATTTTTGGACGTCGGACTCCTAAGGGACTTCACATTTTCAGGGCAGCCAGGTGGAAAAGAAGGAAAGGATGGCCTGAATCTACAGGTAGTCCTTGGTTTACCACCACAACTGAGCCCAAAAATTCTGCTGTTCAGTGAGACACTGGTTAAGTGAGTTTGATCCCATTTTATGACCTGAAGTTGTTAAGCAAATCCCTGCAATTGTTGAGTTAGCCACCCGGTGGTTTAGTGAATCTGGCTTTCACCACTGACTTTGCCGGTCAGAAGTCGTAACATACCTAACCGTCATAAATATGAAACAGTTGCCAAGCATCTGAATTTTGATCATATGATCCTGGAAAGGTCGTAACTGCGAAAAACGGTCCTTTTTCAGTGCCAGTCTAACTTTGAGCAGTCACTAAACAAATTGTTGTAAGCCAAGGGCTACCTATTTTCTGCAGCCATGAATCGGGAACAATTAGACCAGTAGAACTACTGGAGGCAACTGCTAGATGGTAGAAAAATTAGACTTTTTGGTGTCTCTTGCGTGCCATTTAGCGGCTGATAAATTTTTGCAAGCAAGACCGGAGTGTCTTAATATCGAACAATCCAACCCAGACCCCGCAAAAGAAGGATTAAAAAATATGAATAAAGGATAAAAGAATGATAATTTTAAAATTATCCGTTTTTAAATAAATTTTAAATAAAATTTAAAGGATTAAAAAAAAATAAAGGATATTTTTTTTTGTCCGCATGGACAAAACTCCTCTCAAAGATCCCCTCCACCAATTTTAAAAGTGGGGAGCTGGCAGAGGAAGAGAATGCAAACGCTATTATAAGGCTCTTAAATTAAAGTATTAAGTGGTTTAAGTCTAAAATGCTATTAAATTAATTCTATTAAAACACGAATGGAAGAAAAAAAAACATTGCAACCATCCTCGCACCGCCCTCCCCAGCTGCGGAAGCCCCGCCCCTCATCTAGCTCCGCCCAGGAGATCCCTGAAGACAACGACCTCTTTCCTAGCGCCTCTTTTGCGCCTGCGCAGCCTATCTTTTCCCGGCAACCTTTGCGGGCAGATCGCTTTAGCGGCCGCAAGATGGCGGAACCACCCGGTGAGTCTTTCTCCGGGGGCGGGAGAAGCCAAGGTGACCCCACGGCTTTCTGGAGGCCTGAAAGTCGCCTCTTCCCTCCCAAATAAACCGGGGGAGGCAACCCGGACGCGTTTTGGGAGGCGTTTGGGACGTTAGTACCCATGAGTCCGGCCGGCTGGGATTGATGGGTTTTGGAGTCCAATGCGGGGGTGGGGGATGCTGTCCCTCCCCATAAATATATATATATGTGTGTGTGTATGTATATGTATGTATGTATATATATATATGTGTGTGTGTGTGTGTATAAATGTGTGTGTGTGTGTATATATATATATATATGTGTGTGTGTATATATATAAAACACATATATGCTTACATATATACGTGTGTGTGTGTGTGTATATATATATCTATTTTAATTGAATTTATATTGCCGTCTATTCACCCATGGCGACTCGAGGCAGCTTACAGAATGTAAAACCATATTTATTGTAAAACAAACACTAACAAAAAGAATGAAATAAATTAATAAAGTACAATAGAACAAAATCTGGAATCAATCAATCAATCACACACACACCAACTCCCACTTGCAATAGTTGGAAGAAAAAGAAAAGTAGGGTTTTTACGAAAAGTATATAAAATACATATATATAAATTTCCTAAAAAATAAATTTGTCCTCCTACGTTGGCTTGGGGTGGAGAGAAGGAGGTTAAGCCACAACTGGTTCAGGATCTAATTTTTTTCTCCCTGTCTCTAAAAGGGACCTAAATCTATTTTTCGTGTTTAAATATGCTGCTTTTTTACATGGTGCAAAGAGGACTGGGTCAACATTTTATATATTTATTTTATTACTACATTTCTATGCCCCCCCATGTCCTCTGCAAAGCTATGTAACTGGCTGGCTTCACTGACTTTAATTTCCATCTTCCTATAATGTAACAGAGAGATTAGTTACAAAAGAAGGGAATGCTTAGTTTTGCTTGTGATTTAAACACTCGTAAATTACATGGGTCTGTTGTGGTGATAATTCTTTAAATGTTGCATTCCTTCCCGTCCTGTTTTTGGGTCCTTTTTTTTTTTTTTGTATTTTTAGTACCTATTAAAGATTTGAGGCTCCTGGATGTGAAACTCGGACAGCTGCCCACCTGGTTGGCATCGCTCAATTACACCCCCAGAGCTTTTCTGGAGTCATGCAAGAGAGGTTAGTATTGGGGGGGGGGATGTTCCATGGGGGGTGTGAGCAATATTCCTTAGAAATTTACAAGATGCAAATTGGAATTTCCATGAAAGTAGCATTTCAGAATGGCCTTATTACATTTGCATTGATAATGCTGTGGTTAGAATATATGCGGCTAGTCAAGACTGCTAGATTCGTGGAAGTATTTTGACTCATCAGTAAAATGATAATGGAAAGATGGGAATTGTCTGCAGATATTGATCAAAATATGGACTCGCGACTAAAAATTTCCATTGAATTCTGCAGCCTCGGGTTGAGGTGCCAGCCTGCTTCAACTTGGGGGTCGTTAACTCTTGAATTTGAGCTTCCCTTCTATGCTCTTCTAAATTGATATTTTAATGAGGCCTGTACATTTCATCAGTTATTGCTGGCTGATTGGTTAAGTCGTAAAACTTATTGGAAATAAAATGGTTATTGGAAACAAAAAAAAAAGATTAAGTTGTTGAGCTACAGACCCAGAGCCTGGCTAAAAATTCGACTTAGCCTGCAAAGTTTAGTGAAATTCACTTTCTGGTAAAAAAAATGTTCAATTGTGGCTTCAGGTTGGCCTTTTTTTGTCCACTGCAGATAGTTCTCGATTTACAATCACAAGCCCAAATTTCCTTTATTAAGCAAGATATTTGTTAAATTTTGTCCCATTTTTACCTTTCTTGCCAGAGTTGCCATTGTTAATTTAGTGGCAAGTTCTGGCTTCCCCATTGGCTTTGCTTGACAGGTTGCAAAAGGGGGTCATATGACATTGAGACACTGCAACCGTCATAAATAGGAATCAGTTGCCAAGTGCCTGAATTTTGATCACGTGACCATAGAGATGTTACAATGGTCATGTGAAAAATGCTCATTTTTTTTTGGTGCCGTTGTAACTGGACGGTCATTGAACAAACTCTTTTAAGTCAAGGACTATCTATTTTCGTTGCCGCTAGATGTATATTTTCTCTCCCCCTCAACCCCCAAAAGTTTTTAGGAATGACCTGCCATTGCTCTGACTTCTAAATTGGGTTTCCACTTTGATTAGGCCACAACAGGTTCTACGCAAAATACTGGGAGCCGAAGCGATGTGGCATCACCGGTCCCGCCATGTTAATAACCGCGTATGTGGTTTTCAGCTACTACTTAGTGTATGATCGCCTCAGTAAGTAAAATGTCTCCCCCCCCCCCCCCCCCCAATTAATTACACTATGTTCACACGTGCCAAGGTTCTGTAATGGGTCAATGTTTTTGGCTGGGCGCAAGGGCTCCCTGGATACAGCAGAACCGACTTACCACGTACAAAAAACATGGGTTTGAAACCAGTTGGGTTTTTTTTTTTTAAGTTCTGGTTCCTGCGAGTGGACGGGGGTCAGATTCATATCTGACACAAGTAAACTTGAGAAACTGCGTGAGATAAAATAGCCAAACATGCAGCCCTCCTCATTTGCTGCGTGGGGAGAGCGAAGCCACACTGGATTATGGTTTTATTGTTGAATAGAGAATTGTGGCAGTCCTAAGGCATGGTTTTTGGTGAGCATTGTGTGAGTTTGTGAGGCTGGTAGGCATTGATCCAGGAGTTTATTTAGTTCTGCCCACTGCAGTTAAACTCCTTGGCCAAATTCAGTTTCTAGGACTTCTACGCGCTACTTCACCTGACTTCAGACCAGCTGTGTTCATGTAATAGAACAGGTGGCAAGTAGGGCTTTTTCCGAGATTGTATAGGAAGTCCTCGGCATATGACCAAAATCAAGCCCAAATGTCTCGTTTCTGTTGCTAAATGAGACATTTGTTAAGTGAGTTTTGTCCCATTTTTACAACTTTTCTTGCCAGTTAAGTGGATCACTGCAGATGTTAAATTAGTAACACAATTGTTATGTAAATCTGGCTCCCTCCCCCCTTCACTTGGCTTGTCAGAAGGTTGCAAAAGGGGATTGCATGACCCTGCAACCGTCATAAATATGAGTCAGTTGACAAGCATCTGAAGTTTGATCCTGTGATGGGATGCTGCAACGGTTGTGTGAAAAATGGTCATTTTCCAATTCCGTTGTAACTTTGAACAGTCAGTAAACGAACAAGTTGAGGACTATCTGCAGCTACAAAGTACCTTCTGCCAGGAGTACTACATAAAATCTATTTTCCCAGAAATCTGGTAACTGCAAGCAAGAACAAGAATTAGCGATATAAGCTTGCCCTCTTCCATCCCGCCCCCTTCCATCCCCCCCCCCCCCCAATCACTCAGTGGAGTAGCAGGGATACTCAACGTTCAGTTATCTTATTCATAGATTTTGTTGGCCAGATATAAATGTTTTAAATAAAAGCTAGTTCCTATTTGAGAATTTTAAAGAAAATTGCAATCTAATTAAAATTGGTTCTCATTATTTAGAGGAAGAACGCTGGAGAAAGTATCACTAAGATTCCACCGACAAGAATACAAGTTTCTCTTGCTGTGATCAGTCAACCACAGGCAACTGACCTCTGTATTTCTCTTCCAAAAGTATCAAATGTACACGGAGACCAATAATAAAATAATTCAATCTGTGTCTGGTAGAACTTATTTCGAACGCTAGAAGACAGATGAGTGAAAATACAAAAGACCATTCTTTTAAAATTATAAAAAGCATTGGAAGATACTAATACTAGCTTCACCAAGATCTGAAATGTTAATCACATTCTTTATCTTTCTTGAAATGGCAGTTTTTTGTTTTTTTTACTCTTGATAAAAAATGCTAAGCTTTGTATCTGGAATGCTTAGAAAATATACACCAAATCAGATTCTCAGAATAATTGTTTTGTGACTTTCCAGTTAACAGTATATAACAGTCTTCCAAGACCAACTTAATGACATGACAAAATATTCTGCAGCGAGGATCTTTTAAAGAATCGGTTTTTATAGAGAACTGCAGCTTACTTCTAAAACAGGATTCGTTTTTGTTTTCTTTTTTAAGCTTTCAACTGATTGAAGAATTTTGGATGTCAGAACATGATGTTCCTAGGGAACTTCTGATCATTTTTAGTGTGCTCTGCAAAACTGCATTGTGGTGGCACATAGTTGGGATCACTTTCAGAATGAAAGATTTGATTTTCCCATAAGCCTAACACTGCTTTTCATAATTTGGAGTTTTCTGACTGCATTTGTTCAGCCACTAATTATGACGATTTAAAAAAAAACTTGTTTTTTTCCCCTTAAAGTACAAACTATAGATGTAGACAAATACAAACTGGACCCACTTCTCCTGACAAACAAAATTCCATCTTGAATTAGCCTTTAGCCCAGCCTAGACAAGGAACACAAAGATTCAGAACAAAGCAGAGCTGGGCAGTTGCTCACACACACACATATTTATCATCTTCTGCCAAGAACTGTTGAAAAAAACAGGCTAAACATTTTTGAAGAAGCTCCACCCTTTTGAACCAAAAACCCCTGTCCCAATTGTTTTTGCTTTTAGAAGGCTTGTGTATGACATTTGCTTCTTCAGGCTGTGAACAGGGAGAGGCACTACATTGTAGCCGTAAAAATTAAAACAAGAAAATGCCAAAACAAAAAAAGTAATTGCAGATCAAGTAATCCTTTCACTGGCCAGTCCTTTGGTGCAGGTATAAAAAAAAGGTGGTTCAGTCTTTTAAGATGATACTAGAGATAATTTGGCTCGTAAAGACGTATATGAAAATGCTGTAAAGTCCGTTGGTTCATTGCCCACTAAGGAAAGCCAAATGTCCTTTGGTACATCTGTTGGCATAATGTCCTTTTTCACCACACTAAAAAGAAGACAAAAACACTGTTACTCAAAGTACATATATAACTGGGAGATTTTAATGAATCCTTTAATCTGGATATTCACAATTGGACTCTGAAAGTCCAGAGTTAGAAACAGCAATGTTGACCTGCCTTTCAAAATAATAATCTAATAGTGCAAATCAATGGACTGCTGTTTTATTATATCCCATTGTTTACGTTTGGACAGACTACATACCACGTAGGTGGGCATGAAAACTTAACATCCATGTGGCTAAATTTGGCACTGCCACAACTACTAGACAGCGAGCTACCCTGTTTCTCCAACAATACGGCCTCCCCCAATAGGAAGTCCCAGCATGTTTTATAGGCATGAAATGAAATTAAGCCCCTCTCCCCAAATTAAGGCCTATATTAAAACATGCGAAATGGGGGGGGCTTGCCGTTAGGAAGTACTTTTGTTGCACACCCGGATATGGTGCTGCCTGCGTTGACCCCGATACGAAGTGCCCCACCAACGCCGAGGTCAACATCCAAGCCGTCGCTGCCCACCCACCCAAAGATGCATGGGGGGGGAATTAAGTCACCCCCGAAAAGACGGCCTAGCCATTTTTTCGGGGCTCAAAAAAAAATAAGACCCGGCCTTATTATATGAGAAACACGGTACATCGTACAACACGGTCCACCAAAACAACTTGATTTCAAGCTAACACTTTCCAGCCCATTCTATTAGCCTCCGTTCCCCATTGTCTATATTCTGTTACAATTCTACAGATTTCTTAAAAACATGTAGAAGTAGAGGGGGAAATCTTACACTTTTCTCACTCCTCACAAAGCAGATGAGAGAGTTATTTCTCAAATTTCATGTTCCAGAATTGGAGGGGAATATCCCATGTTCCAAGAGTGAAAACACGCATATATCATCGTGTCAATTCCAGAATTCAGGGTTGGCAAGTGGAACTGCACAGATCGGCCTCCCCCTCCCATTCCCTCATGAAACTCAAGCCTTAGGCAGCTTGCCTTACCTTATAACAGGTGACTTGCTCCAGGGGGCGTGGGCCTCTGTTCCCTATGCTGTTGTTTTGGGACTGCATGACCCCAATGACCTGTGGGGTCCTCTGTTGGTTGGGGGAAGATTTCTGACTGGTCAGCTGGATGAGAGAGGAGGACCTCTGCAATGGCGCGTTGTTGTTCTGCTGAAAAGGGAAAGCAGCCCACACAATAAGTATTATGCCTTAGCAGCTGTTTTCTCTACTAACCTCAGACAAGAATTGCCAAGAGAGTTGCCCCAGACTTGCGCCAAAAGCAATCCACACCTCCCGAAAGGTGCCTCATAACAAGCTCACAGTGTAAGGCAAACACTGAATCCCTTTCAACTTCCCCCTAAATCTGCAGTCCTGGGACCTACCATGTGCCCCCCCCCCCACCCCTGAAGCATCCTTTAACCGATGATGGTGCGACTTTCAAACTCTACCTCAAAAGCTATCAATCAGAATAGAGCTGGAAGGGACCTCGGAGGTCTTCTAGTCCAACCCCCCTGGCTCAAGCAGGAGACCCTATACAGTTACAGACAAGTGGCTGTACAATCTCTTCTTAAAAACCTCCAATGACCCACAACTTCTGGTGGCAAGCTGTCCCACTGCTTAATTGTCCTCACTGTGAGGAAGTTTCTCCTTAGTTCGATTGCTTCTCTCCCTGATTAATTTCCACCCATTGTTTCTTGTCCTGCCCTCAGGTGCTTGGGAAAATAGGTTGACCCCCGCCCCCCTCCTCTTTCTGGCAGCCCCTCAGATATTAAAATGCTGCTATCCTGTCCCCACCTAGTCTTTATTTTCTCTAGACCAGCCAAACCCCAAATCCTGCAACCTCGGTACAAGAAGCGAAGAAATGTGTCTATATTAAACATTTCCAATGTTCTATTCTTTATTGTTATCCTTTAGATAACAACAACAACAACAACACCATCTTCCTGTACAGTGTTAGAATCCTGAGGCAATTAGATTGTGGTATTATCTGTGATTTGGTCCGATGCTTGCAGTGCCCTCAATTAAAAGCACACAATAAAATTACCCCCCCCCCCCCCCAGAATGTCAGTGCTCCATTCCTTTCCCCCTCCGCAAATCAATTATACAGGAGAAACATCTCTAGCATCAACAAAGGCACGCAATTCAAACAGACCCAGTTCTCTTTAAGTTCAATTCAAAGGTGATGAATCTTCAAGCTTGAAGAATTTCCTGCCGAAGCAGCTGAAAAAGCAAGGTGGCTTACCTTTTGTTGAGGCTGCGTTGGGGGCGGCAGGGGCGGCTGCTCTGTCGTTCCCATGGGAAGTTCAAACCGAGGACTGTTTTTCAAAAGAAAAAGGAGATATGCGTATGGAAAGATAGGGAGACCAAACTGATAAAAAAAGGAAATCCACTATTAGAATCTTAACTCTCCCAGGAACACTTTTAAGCTTAGCTTCAGAATTAATATCCTCTTGAAAACGTGGCTTTGTTTTCATGCTATAGAGCGCTTTATCGGTACAGGAACTCTAGTAATTAGCTACGTATTAAAGAGGGCAGATGAGGGACAGCATGAGACTTAAGCATGACATTTTGGGAAGAATTTGAAAAGGACACACACCTCTGTGGCTTAATAACATCAGGTGGAGTATTTTAGGATAGACCTGGGAAATACTCACTGCATGAATTTGCACGCAGGGCCCTCTGGACAGAAGCCTACCAGGTAATTCACACAAATAACACGCCGTGTGTGTCTGTGTCTGCAGAGAGGACCTACAACATAGAACGCAAGGAATGAAGAAGGATTGTACACAAGACACACAAACCTCCCCACCTCCCCCATACTGACCTCGTCAAAGGCAAAACTGAGATTGCTTAAGTTTTCAAAACAGCAAGAGTAGCCCAAATTCAGATAGTTCTCTCTAACTACAAGTAAGTTTTTCTTCAAAAGGGAAGGTAAGTTTTCAAGGAGCCAAATATCAATTCAGGGGCTTTTGCAAGCTTGGCTTCATTGCTCGAGAAGTCTCTATTCAAGGAGGTGCAGCTTATCAACAGTCACAAGTTGAATACCTACCGTGTTTACAGAAACCTCGGTCATACCAAGGGCAGTCTTTGATTTTAGATTCTGGGTCGATGTGCAGGAATGGACACTCCTTGTTGCTGCATTCCCCTGCAACAGACAGTCACCAGCTTCAGCCCACCAAGCCGTCAGTGCAACTTCAAGAACAGTTGCAAAATATTAAGAAAATCAGGTGCTTCCTTATGACCATCAACTACACCTTTCATCACCAGCCTTTTAAAACATAAGTCAATGAGCTAAACTTGCACACATATACGTTCCAGAGCAGGAGTGTAAAGAAACTGGTAATTTAAACATTAAGAATCATATCAAAAAGTGAAAGCAAGCATGCCATTAGAGCATGACTGAATGCACACCAATCATTAACACTCCATTAACATTCAAAATACCTAATCAAGCACAGAGTAATAGCCAGTAGACTTACAACTTACAAACCAATGCACTTCTGGTCAAAATCTCATTTCTTCCATCGACATCTCAAGTCACTGCAACTTGAGACAGTAAAACTCATTGCTGTAAAGTTTGCCGGTACAATGGATGAAATGCATTCCACTGTGTCCCAAAGGGTATTTTTTTTTCAAGAGGCAACTGGAGTTTCTGCTTTTTCTTCAGAGCTGAAGAAGTTTCTTGGATGAGAAGCGAAACGTCTTCGAAGAAAAGCAAAGTCCAGTTGCCTCTTGAAAAAGGCACATTTGAGACAACCACAACCTGGATGACTGAGCATCTCCATAGACGGATGCCCCTGTGATACACTACAGAATACACACACACAAATCTGCAAGATTAAATAACAGCAATTCATTACTACATTTGCCCTTACCGTATTTTGAATAGAAGTAACATTCTGGCATCTTGGTCATGTCATACTCGTGCAAGAATTCACACTGGTCCCCTTTTTTGCACAGGCCTCGTAACCAGTGTTTACAAACCACTGTCTTTTCACCACTGATGTGCCGAAAAGGACACATCCCTCCTGCCAGGAAAAATAAAAAGGAGATATAAAATACGGCAAGGAATCAATATAAAATGCCTCTATGATATAATGTTGCTTGGATTTGCAGACTTAAAACACAGACACTTAGCTGGGTGGCCTCAACAGCTCTCTAAGAGGATGCAAATGACCAACTGTCTGCAAGGAGTATCAATTCTTCCATTCCCCACCATTAGGGGAATGTCTATGTCCCCATAGACATTTCCTTGAAGATGTTTCGCTTCTCATCCAAGGAGCTTCTTCAGTTCCGACTGAATGGTGGGGAATGGAAGGATTTATA
>NW_020716852.1:611563-642376 GCF_900518725.1 Notechis scutatus
GGCAAGCAGGGGAGGGGAAGAGCGGCAGGGGGAGGGCACTCTTCACCTTGGGTGCAGAATCGCGACAACACCGACGGTTGCATTAAAATGACCGTTTTCGGGAAAAGGGGGGAGGGTGGGGAAAACGGCCAGCGGCTGAACGGTTTGATGTGGTTTTTGATTTCGGCTGGGAGGCCCAACGGAGGAGGAAGGTTTGCTGGGGAGGGGCTCGGTTGCTTCAGCTAGCTTCCAGGGAACTGGGCGGGGGGGGGGGGGGGGGGATGAGTGGCGCGGGGCCGCGCGGAGGCGCTCCTCCAAAAATTGGGGGGGGGGGGGGGGGGGGGGGGGGGGAAACGCAGAATGTGCTTTGGCATGGACTTGGGCTGCAGAAGAGTCCAGAGAAATGGAAGAGGTGTGGGTCGGAGGTGGAATCCTTGACCATCACCAGCCCTCAACCCCCTGGCTATTTGGTTTTCTCTTTTCCACCCAGTTATTATTATTATTATTATTATTTTCAAGCTGTCCTTTTCATTTCTTTCCTCCTCCTCTGGAATTCGATAATGACTTCTTTAAAAAACACACACACACACACACAAACCAACCCTGGGAAAAACGAAAAACCAGAGAACGCATCTTCGGGATTGTGCATCTTTCTGGAATAGAGGCAGGCGAGAGAGAGAGAGAGAGAGAGAAAAGAAAGAAAGAAAAACCTGTATATTTGGCTGAATAAAGTTTAAATTATCATAACGGTTCTGGTCTGGTGCCTTTTTACACTGTTGGGGCCGCGTTTGAACATCCCCTGAGAAGTGGAATGAAGTCCTGTTTTCCTCAGGGCGGATAACCTCCATTTAGGGGTTCCTACAAGACTCGCAGTGGCTAAGAGGCTGAGCTTGTCGATCAGAAAGGTCGGCAGTTCGGCGGTTCGAATCCCCAGCGTCGCGTCACAGAGTGAGCTCCCGTTCCTTGTCTCAGCTTCTGCCAACCTAGCAGTTCGAAAGCATGTAAAAAATGCAAGTAGAAAAACAGGGACCCCTTTGGTGGGAAGAAGGGAACAGCGTTCCTCCGTGCGCCTTCAAAGGCGTTTAGTCCTGCCGGCCATGGAGACGTCTTCGGACAGCGCTGGCTCTTCTTTCCCCAGGGCCATCCCACTGGGGAATTCCAAAATTTGAAACCCTGCCAGCGAGGATCAAAAATGAAGCAGGCCTCAACTGAAAGCCGTTCGTTTAGTGGCCGGTCAAAGGCATCGGAAAAAGTGATCATTTTTCACCCTTACAACGGTTGCAGCCTCCCCGTGGTCCCAGGATCCAAATTCTGACGTTTGGCAACTGACTCATATTTAGGACAGTTGCTGTTTCCCTTTTTGTGACCTGACAAGCAGATTCATGGGTGAAGGCAGATTCACTTAACAACTGTGTTACTAAACAACTGCAGTGATTCGCTTAGTGAATTTGGCAAGACAGGCTGTAAAATGGGAAACTTAATGAATGTTTCCCTTAGCAACAGAAATACTGGGCTTCATTGTGGTCATAAGATGAAGTTTATGGGGCAAAATTCTCAACATGTTTCGCTTAGCAACAGAAATATTGGGCTCTGTTACCGTCGTAAGTAGAGGACTGTTTGTAAGCCTATAATAATTGGCAGAGATTCATCTTTAAATTCTTAAGAAATTCAGGCTTGACTGCAGGGGGAAGAAAAGACCCCAAACCACGACAGACACAGATTTCAGACTGTTTTTAATTGCTTTTATTTTTTAACCCCCTTCTGGGTTCCTGCCCAGGGGGGTCTCCCCAAAAGCTGAGCTTGTAACATTTGAGGTTGTCTTTTTAAGGTTCTGGAAAGCAGGGATGGATTAAGCCTTGATTGGTTTCCTTGGCAGGTGGGAATCCCTGTTTCTGCTGGTGGATTTTATGCAGGGAAGGACGCTGGCTCTCTGGCTTATTTGACGTGGAGGCCTTTCATAGCAGCCTCCAAGGTCTGAAACACAAAAGAAAGAGGCCTACAATCCAGTAGCTACTTGCTCAAGATCAGAAACTGGATCCATTGTGGATCCGGGGTGATTTTACCCCAGATTCCCAATACTATAAATCTGTTAACCTTCATTTTTTGTTTCTCCCCTTTTCAAGTGGGAACTAAAAACATGGAATGAAAAAACTTCCCATTTTCTGTCTCCCCACCCCCCCTGACAAAAACTCAACTTCCTTTCCTGCCTCAATTTTCTTCCAAGTTTCCACCCAAGCTTGGGGTGGGTTTTTTAAAGGGAGGGTAGGTTTTGTTTCTTGCAACCTGAAAGGGTGAAAACCGGACACAGATCCTCTCCATTGAAATAAATAAAGGGAACCATTAAAATGGTCACGTTTGAGAAACCCTGCTCTAGATCAAACCCTGCATTGCAGCTAACCAGAGTTTTGATTTGATGCTTCTGGGACCTGTTAATGGAAAAACAGATGATGCTGCAACCAGGTGCTCTTGGTGGTGGTGGTTGTCTTTTTTTGCGGTGGGCCAACTTCACATTTCAGCCTTAAAATGCATAACTCAACACTCCTTGTTCCTCTGTAACAATTCTACCTAGACGGCACTGGGCACTTCAGCCCTCCCTGCTCACCTTCACGTCCCATATGCTCATGCCGCCATCCATTCCGGTGGTGCAAAATTTGGTGCAGTTGCCCTTCCCGCCAGCGACCACAGAGATTTGGCTGGAAGAGAAGAGAAGAATCCCTGGGTTGAGTCCTCTCAACTGGAGCAGAAGACACCACAAACCAGTTGGTGATGGACAACGATCATCCGTGCGTGGTAGCTCCGGGAACAGAGGGGAGCTTGACCTTCTGAAAGTCCACTCTTCAAGCCAAGTGGACAGGGTCAATTACATCAGGGGTGAATGGATCATTGGAAGAGCTGAAGGATCAGGTTGGACACAGATCCTCGTGGAGAAAATCTATCTATGCAGTTGCTAAGGATTGACACCAATTTGGTCAATCCAACATTTTATAAAGCAGGGGGTCTCCAAAATCAGCAACTTTTTGTAGACTTTTGCTGACTAGGCAATTCTGGGAGTTGAAGTCCACAAGTCTTCAACTCGCCAAGTTTGGAGATCCCTTGTTATAAAAGAAAGAGAAATTTTGCAGACTTGCCTGATACTGTTCTTATGGACGGTGTCCAGAGAAGCATTGTTGGTATCAGAGCTGGCCTTCTTGTCCAAGTTCTGGAAACGCTCCCGAGCTGTGAGTCCCCGTTGGGAACTCTGTTTGGGGATGTCCATTTTCCCTCCAAAGCTCAAGGCGCCCTGCTGTTCATTGTACATGAACAACATTGGGTAACAGTCATGACCCTGGTAAAGGAGAAGCCGAGAACATAGCTCAGAAGACAAAGTTCACCTCTTATGACTTATGGTTGGGTAGAGCCACCCCAAATCAATGTCCTTCAGATGTGGCTGGTCCACAACTCCCAAATGTGTCATTCCTGGGGATAAAGAATGTGTAGTGCAGTTGGGAAAGGATTACGTTGTGCTCTACATTTCATAGAGAATCTGTGGAAAGAGGCTAGATGAAACATGCTGGTTGCTTTTCAACAAAGGCAGACATGTTCTACCCAAGACACACATGTTCAACAAAGAGGACATGTTCTACCAGGTGATGTTATCTAGTTTGGGTCATGAAATGTCTGCAAGGAAACAACCCAGCTCAGAGAACATCCAGGAGCCCACAGTAGTCTCTTTCTTCTTCTTTTCCTTCCCCTTCCTCTCCTCCTCCTATCTCACTCCCTTCCAGCACTGATGATGTTACCTAGCTGGGTCATGAAATGTCTGCAAGAAAACAACCCAGCTCAGAGAGCACCAAGGACCCCACAGTAGACCTCCTCCTCCCCCTCCTCCTCCTCCTCTCCCACTCCCTTCCAGCACTGATGATGTTACCTAGTTGGGTCATGAAACATCTGCAAGAAAATATCCAAGTTCAGAGAGCATCAAGGGCCCCTCATTTCAACCCCGAGCTACAAATATTCTTTATTGGACTCATCCATATTTATCATGGTGCCATCTACTGGCTAAACCTTAAAATGACATTATCCACACAGCAAGGATGATCACTTAGCCATTTCCCCAATTGAGGAGCCCAGGGCTCTACGTGAAACTCTTTTGTGGAAAAATCACCCCACCAGAGAAGAAAGTGTATGACTTACTGCAGCCACAAGTCTGTTCTCGGTGATGAAGGTCACGGCCAGGAGGGGCAGAGTCTCCATAGAAAAACAGGTGACACTGAGGGGAAAAACAACACCTCAGCCTTAACATTGGTTTCAATTACAAATGTGAAAACTCCAGTCGTGGATTGACTGGATCCAAATAAATACACCACTCATCAATTCTACATCACCCATGTCACTTTTTTTGGTCCACCTATGCCAGGTTCTCCAAGACCGGTCTATCTTGGAGAACTGAAACCCAAAAAAACTCATAGACCATAGACCAAAAGCATGCAAGCTAATGCAACTTTTAATATAAAGTTTGAATAAAATATTCTTGCCATGCTTTCTCCAATTACATTTCAGGCCCAGGTTTCTTTTATCTGACTATCGTCTTAACTGTGGTTCTTCCTCCTATTTCTCAAGGTTCTTCTTTCTTCCCACGACAATCCATCAACCTTCCTCAGATGTCTTCCCTCCCTTCCTCACACCATCCTACTTACGCCATTTTCTTGTTGGCATCTGCCAGGCAGATGGTGCTGTCGTGGCCCACCCAGGCCAGGCGGTTGCCACTCTCTGAAAAGCAGATGCTGTGGACCCAGCTGTAACTACTTTTCGACTCAAACATAAGCTCCCCAAATGACATCTTAGATCCCCAAGGGGTAGGGGCTGGCCGCTCTTCCACCTCTTTAATGTAGGCCGAGAAAATCCTGAAGGGTGGATGGAAAAGAGGAAAACAAAGCAGATGACTCTCCAACACCCAACAGAGAAGCAGCTATTTCAACTAGATCCACAATCACATCAATTAGTATGCAACAGGTGGAGAAGAAGACTTCATAACAGGTTTATATTACATCTTCCATAATAACACGGGACAGATTGTTCTGGAGAACATTATTTAGGTGGCCACCAAGAGTCACCACCTACCTACTTAATGGCACATAATCAAACACAGCCGTATAAAACATTGTCTAATAACACTATCACATTCTGTTCCATGATTCCATCCAGCTGGGAATATTGAACTTGTTCAAACTCTAAGTCAATCCAGAAGGCCCACCTGCACTTGAAGTCACAGGATCCCACTGCCAGGAGTACATTGTTTGGATGCCAGTCCAGACAGAGGATGGTTGATCGAATTGGCTTCTTGATGTGCTTACAGACCCACCTAGGAGAAGTCGGAGAGGGAAGATGAAATTCCCAGCCTTGATTCATAGAAGGCTCTCAAACAGTTTTGCTCATGTTTGGTTGCACTTTGAAGATTTAAAGAGCCACCTGTCAGTGTTCCAGATAACCTCAACTCCAATAAATAGGCAGACTTGTTCTCAAAGTTTCCTTTTATTAGAGTAGTTATACTGGCACATCTGGGAAATCCCCAAATCTGAAAATTCTGGGTTTCCCTCCAATAAGTAAAAAAAAAATACAAATCCACCTCCTGCACCCACCACTCCATCACATGCCCCAATCACCACCCATCCCAACTTGAGACGTCCCCTCAACCACTCCTCACCCAGGTGCAGAAATAACATGACCTTGGCTTAGAAAAAGAATGCTATTATGTCTAACCACATACACTCCATGAAATTCCCCCCTCCCATCTTCCCAGGCTCAAGAATGTGGCAGCATGGAAGCTTCTGGTGCTAATGTGGCTTCCAAAGCTGACACCATCCACTTTGGGGCTATCCAACATCTAAGACTCTTGGACTTCAACTCAGAGTTGGAAGTCCACAAGTCTTAGTTGGGCATCCATGTTCTAAAGAAAAACTCAAAAATCCTAATGGGTTTGTCTACTCATGTCCTAATGTAGAAGGTCTACTTATTTCTAATTCTCTGTTTCCCCCATAACTTTGTACTAAAAGGATAACCTTCCCACCAACCCACCCACCCCTCTTGTATTTGCTAAGACGCACCAATCGTTCTCTTGCTCAAAGTAGCAGATGGAGATCCTCCGGGATCCACTGCCCACAGCAAACTTGTTCTCTTTCGGGGACCACTTCACACAACAGGCAGCGCGATTGATCCGGAGAATGACCAAGGTGGGCTTCCAAACATCGTTCTTCAGGGTCCAGACGTAAGCGTTGCGATCTGTCCCGCAGCTCACAATCCGGTTGCTGTCGGGGGCCCAGTCGATGCCTGTCAGGGAGATCAGTGGAAGCCAGATGTGGGTGGTGTTCTTCAACGTTTTGTCCTACTGGCTTCAGGGACCAATGGTTGCCTTGGGGTTGTCTAGTTTGTGGCCATTAAAAAGTGATGGGACAAGAGATTCCAAAAAAGGTGTTCTCTTCTGATTTAAATATTCTATTGACCCTCTCACCTTTTCTCTTACTGACCGCTTCCCCTTTGAGTCAGCTAGAGAGGTTACCTCTGGATCAACCAGGGATATTGTGGTACGCCAGGGATCAGCAGAGTGTTCTCTCCTTGATCGTCGTTCCTCCAGAACAATTTAGGTCCTTAGGACCACTGGCTCTTGGGATTTCAACGTCCTTCCCAGGGAGACCCAGGAATTCCACCGTATCGCCACAATGTTAGCTCCGCCCTCTCCCCTTTTCTCTAATCCCCTGCAGGGGTGTCTACAACTTCCAGAAGGTCTCTCTGGGCAAGGTGTCCAGTGCTGGAAGGAACATCCTTCTTTCCTTCATCTCCTTCCAGCAAGTGGGGACTCAGTTGTCCTCACCTGTCACTTGCCCGTTGTGTTCCTTCAGCTCATGGATTTTGTCCCACTTGGAACCATTCTTCTTGTAGATGTGGACTTCGTGATTGTTGGGGGAGATGGCGAGTTCTGTGAGAAAGAAGACGAACCAAATTTGCAAAACCAGCTCAGGGAACTTGTCCACCTCAAGGCATCCTGGCCTATTTTATCAAACCACCAAAACAAACCAGAAGGAAACAGGACAAAAGCCAGGGCACTCGTAAAAAAACTCGGCTTTCTCCTAACACGTGGTGGTGTTGTTTTCAACAGCACAAAAAAGGAACACTCCAAAAAAAAAAAAAAAAGTATTTGCAGATCAATGGCTCTTTATTATCAGATGGCTGGGAAATCCCTGATTCAGCTATGCAGAAAAGAACGCACTCTTGTTCTCCTTCTCAGGGAGTCGATGTGGAATGAATGGGGTGGAAATTCCAAGGGAAGAAGAAGTGGGCTCATCGTAGGAGAGGCTTTCTAATAGCTGTGGAGCAGAGAATGCTTCTCCCTCCCTGTGCCCCTTCTGAGGGATTCTACGTTTGCAGATACAGATCAGAGGTGGGATTCAGCCGGTTCTGATCAGTTCAGTAGTGGAAATTCTGAGTAGTTCAGAGAACCGGACAATCCCACCTCTGACTAGCCCCACCCCCATCTATTCTCCACCTCCCATGGAGTCCCAGGTGATCGGCTGGGTCTCCTTTGGTTGCCCTGCACAGGAGAACGGAGCTGGAAAGCAGGTTAGTGGGGTGGGGAGGGAAATGGGGATTTTGCAGTAACTTTCCCCTGCCACGCCCACCCAGCCATGCTCACAGAACCGGTAATAAAATACAGATTAACAGAATTGGACCTGGTAGGTCATCTAATCCAACCCTCCACTCAAACAGGAGACCATTTCTGACAATGGTAGTCCAGTCTCTTCTTGAAAGTCTCAAGTGATGGACTGAGGATGTGGTCCTGCAACCGTTCTTCGTATGTTTTAGCCTCCAGTCCCCTAATCATCCTGGTTGCTCTTCTCTGCACTTTTTCTAGAGTCTCAACATCTTTTTGTATAGCGTGGTGACCAAAACTTTATGCAGTATTCTAAGTGTGGTCTTACTAAGGCTTTGTAGAGTGGTATTAGTACCTCCCTTGATCTTGATTGTATCCCTCTGTTAATGCAACTTAGGGTTGCATTGGCTTTTTTTGGCTGCCGCTGCACATGGCTGGCTCATATTTAGTTGGTTGTCCACTAAGACTCCAAGATCCCCTTCACAGTTACTGCTATTGAGCCTGGTTTCACCCAGTCTATATGTGCACTTTCTTGCTAAGTGTAAGACTTTACTTTTCTCTACATAGAATTTCATTTTGTTAGACCAGGGTTCAAGTCTGTCGAGATCTATCTGGATCAGGGGTGGGATTCTACCAGTTCGCACCTATTCACTAGAACCGGTTGTTAACATTCTAAGCAGTTCAGAGAACCGGTTGTTAGAATAAATTCCTGGCCTAATCCTGTAAGGAAGGCAGGAAGGAAACATTCTGGTGTTGCTTACTGAAACTGCCTCTCCGTTAACCCTTATTACATTCTTGGCAGGACTAGACTTCCTGTCTCAGGAACGTCTCTGGAGTTTTTTTCCCCTCCTTTGCTGGTACTTTGCTTGTGTGGAGTGACCATTCAAAGTTACAATGACACTGAAAAAGTGACTTATGACCATTTTTCACACTTATGACTGTTGCAGCATCCCCACAGTCACGAGAGGCCAGACGAGGAGATGTGTGCCTCGATGTGAGTGATGTTGAGTTGGCCACACCCAGCCAATAACATGACCACCAAGCCACGTCTACCCACTCACATGACCACCACGCCACACCCACCAACTAAGCCACACTCACAGAACCGGTTGTTAAAAAATTTGAATCCTACCCCTGATCTGGATATATCTTAAAGGTATATAGATCTTTCATGGATATAGGGATGGATGGACTAGATTATTTCTAGAGCCCCCGTGGATCCCCTGGATGGACTAGATGACTTCTTGAACCCCCAACATCATGCGCTCAGATCTCCCCAGGCCTTTCACTAGGAATGTTCTGTATTACCTCCAATCTGTTTCTACAAATACATGATATTCAGCAGCAATGGGTGATATTTTTTCAAGCATAGATTCAAGAGCCCATAAAAATTCTAACGTGCCCCTCAAAGGACATCCATCTCTGCTCTCTCTCCAGATCAGATTTCTCCTTCTGAAAGTAGAGACTGCCTTTTAAAACAAAATTATCAATCTCTAGAACAGGATCTTGGAGGATCTTCTAATCCAAGCATATCATTTATCTTTCTCCTGTAAGGTTAATAATTGTTACTAACAATTTTTGAGTTGAGGCGCTAAATCTCTGGGGACCCAACAGCCCTTTGAAAAGGTAGACTTACGACTTCGGTCCTTGTTCCAGGCATGGCAGGTGATGGGTTCCAGCAGGAAGCTTTGGTAAGCCATGGCTTTTTAGCCTTCTCGGAAAGAAAAACAGTTTAGTTTTAGAAATCGTAGAGAATATTTCATAGCTTGGGCAGAGGTTTCTCCTCCAAGTTTGCTACTTGGCTCCCAGACATTTCATTACCAAACTAGGTAACATCTTCAGTGGGATTTGGGTGAAATGTCTTTGACACTTCGCCCAAAACCCCACTGAAAACGTTATCCTGTTTGGTAGTGAAATATCCAGGAGACAAGCGGCAAGCTTGGAGGATAAACTTCTCCCTAAACAATTTAGCTTTCTCATGAATGGAGGAGGCGAGTTGGGAGAATGTAGGGGAAGGAGTGGAGGAAGAGTCAAATGAGGAATCAGCCTAGAATCTCTACGTAGCCACAAACTAAGTCCAACCTCCCCTGAATTCCATTGACTCTGATCTAACTCCTGGCAAGTGTTGACTGATTAGTCACGAATATTCCTGTACATAGGCATGAGGAGTATAAATCGGTTTCATTAGACCTTCACGTGCGGACCTGGGGTTTTTTCCCTGCACCCGAGAGAAAGAGTTACAAGCACCTTGCTTTAGCAATGGAAATTCTAGTTTCAACAATGGTCACAAGTCAAGGACTACCTCTTTAATAAATCCAACCAAGAAAGCTGAATGTGCAAAAGGAGAAAACGCCACAATGGTTCCTAGCTGGGATACTCACGTTGCTGATTTGCACAGTTTAAAAGTATGCTATTCCTGGCATCTGCCTGTCCACCAACTATGATGTCTTTGGTTGCCTGGAAGATCTGAATTATTGGTAGATCTAACAACAACAAAAAGGAGACCAGCCACATCGATCAAGCTTGGTGTCTTTTATCTCTGTTTTGGGAAGTGCTGCAGTTGGGTACGTCTACTGTCTATGATTATTAGTTCTGCAAAATCAAGCTCCTTGGCTGCTTTAGTTAAAAAGCAGAATAAAAACCATCAGGGGCTGAGCCACAGGAGGAAATTCAACCTTGGTGACTGCTGTCAACATCTGTCTCTGCTCTTCCTCTCCGAGATCTGTCAGCTTCTGGCCTTATACGGTATTACCAAATTGCTCTTGGTTAAGAAATATTTCCGTTTTCCTGTGTTTTTTCCCCCCCCCAAGCTATTTACTTCCAATTCAGCCGCACGGGAGACCGTAATTCTAAAGAGCCAGAAAGAAAGCAAATCTTTTGATGGCTGAGAGCTGACATTTGGCAGCAGGGATGATAAGAGGGTGATGTTTTTTAATACCAGGGCGAAGGGTTTTATAGATTTGACTGGTTTTTGCCTGTTTCGTTCTGGTTTGTCTGTTTTCATTAAGCCTATTTACAAAACTTGCCTCTTGTTTTTCACGCCTGAACACGATAGTGTAAATTCAGTTAGGGTTGATTACATGGGGATAGGTTGGTACGTAAAAGGGAGGGTTGGGGATGATGGATTAGTCATCCCTCTGAGGTTATTCACGGCTTCTAACTACACTTCTTACCTGTATGGAAAGGTAGCACAGGGAGGCTCAGATTGCCAATTAGCTCAGAGAGATTTGTTCAGATTTAAGGTTCAACAATGCAGAGTCATTTGATCTGAATCTTAGCCTTAGCCTTAGCCTTAACTATAACATGTATGCAGGATGCATTGTTACAGCTCTTTTTCATTGGTTCAGGAGAGTTAAAATCTATTTAGTAATCTTGCAGGACCTTGCAGGAGGGAAAAAGATATCTAAAAATAACAGTGTACTTCCTTGGATGGAAAATATAATTTTGCCTTGCAAGTGAACTCTGAATCCGAAAACTTCTGCCCAACCCACCAGACCCCTTTCTGGGAAAAAAAAAAAAAAAAAAGCCCCCAAAACTCACTCTGCCTGTTGAAGAAACGCCCAAAAACTCTTTTGCTGGAGATCTAAGCCCACTTCAGAGGAGAAAGGTTGCCTAATCTGCAGACAATCCTTCACAGAGGAACCACAATTTTTTTTTGGCGGGGGAGAGGAGGGACTTTTGAAGAGTTGTGTCAATGGAAAACTCAAAGGGAAGCCAACCGCTCGCTGGAGAGAAACTTCAGTGGGTGTGGAAAGAAAAGGAAAAAAAAACCCAAACTTCCTGAAAGTATTGCCAGAAGAAATGGAAAGGAAATAACATCCAAGTGGAAAGGAGGAGAAGGAGGTGGTGTGGTGGAGGATGGGACAGGAGGGGCGATGGTGAGAAGAGAGAGTGAGTCAAACCAGTTTTCCACTCCCGAATTTGGACCCCTGCCATCCCTTCAGAGAAATGCCTTCGCGAGAAAGTTAGCAAGGGAGAAGAAGACAAAGAGAGCGAGGTTTGCTTGTTGGATTGAAGGAGCATCTCAGGGACTAACCTTGGATGGAGGAGATGAAGATCTGGAGATCTTCCCCGTTGAGGAGGAGAAGCAGAAAGGCTTGTTCACGGACTCTGGGCAGTCGACATGAACAGCTCTCTCCGCCGAGCCAGCTCAGGAGGAAATGAAGAAAGAAGTTTAGAGGCAAGGCTGCAAGTCAGACTTCCCTCTCGGCGAGAAACTTAACCACTTCCTTGCTTGGGGGTTGGAAAAAAATTCTCTCTCTGTGCGTGTGTGCAATGCCTTTTGTGCAGCGAAGGAGTAAGCGTGTGGCCTTAAATGATGCAGGAAGGTGTTGGTTTTGCAAGGCAGGTGGGGCTGCAAAAATCATCTTATGTTCATTTAGACGAGGTGGTCGCCAAAGACTTCATGGCATATCATGCCATTAGAAAGGATAGAATACCTCGTATAAAATGATGGAATAAATAGTTTAGTCATGAATGATTAATAACCGATAAATATATGTTAGTTTGACAACGTGAGAATTTATACAAACTGTGAGCAATGACTGTGAAAGGATAGCACAAAAGATTTGTAACCAACTGTATATAAAATGGAAGATGGGTTTATGTTTTTATGTTTTGTTTGTATATGTTTGTCTTAAAAAATAAAAAAAAATTTATAATAAAAAAGAAAGGAGGGAAAGAGCGACCTGAAAAGAGATCTCAGCTCTTCCACCCAGAAATAAAAACCCTGCTGTCACTCATGGACGGGGCAGGGGCAGAATTGTGAGTAAAGAAACCCCAGCGATAAACCGCCTGGACCAAGTTGAGACTAAAGTCAGAAGGATGCGATTTTCCTCAACTAAATAGGATAGAGTGGGAAGGGACCTTGGAGGTCTTCTAGTCCAACCCCCTGCTCAGGCAGGAAACCCGATACAATTTTAGACAATTTTTTTTTCTCCAGTCTTTTCTTTAAAAACCTCCAGTGATGCAGCATCCACAACTTCTGGTGGCCAGCCGTTCCACTGGTTAATCGTCTTCACCCTTAGGAAATTTCTCCTTAATTCCAGGTTGCTTCTCTCCTGGATTAGCTTCCAACCATTGCTTCTTGTCCTGCCTTCTGGTGCTTTGGAGAATAGCTTGACCCCCTTCCTCTTCTTTGGGGCAGCTCCTCAAATCCTGGAATACTACAATCATGTCCCCCCGCTAGTCCTTCTTTTCTCTAGTCTAGCCATACCCAAATCCTGCAACCGTTCTTCGTATGTTTTAGCCTCTTATGTTTCGTACAGTCTCCGTATTTCTCCCTAACACCCAAGCGACACTCTCTCTAGAGGGCTGTGTTTCTGAATGCACGTGCGCACACGTGTGTGATTTTTCGTCAGAACAGCAGAAAAGAATCCCTTGATCCTGGTTAGAATATGGAGGCCTTTACAGGGACAAATGAAAAGTAGAAGCACAAGACGGATGATGGGACGCAAAAGGTTTATTATCTGGGCCCAGTTTTTGTCAGATGGTTAAAAAGCGTAATTTGCTCTCCGGGCCTGACAGTGCTGAAGTTATCCGTTGAGTGGCGTCCAACTGTCATGCCCCTGTCGGAATCTGATTCGGAGGGGGAGGCCAAGCAGCTGATAGGGAGCGGTTGGCTGTGGAAGAAACTGGGGAAGGCCACAGTCCGGCTGGGCAGGGCAGGGGAGAGGTAGAGCAAGGGAGAGGGAGTTCAGAGGAAGACCCAGGCCCACCCCCTCTTCATCCCAGGGCACACAGGGAGGAACGGAATGTGGGTTGCATGGCTTACGGGGGAGGAAAGGGCCCTGATTCCCTTCACTAGCCACACCTGGGAACACAGGATTTAAAAAGTGAAGCTGCACAGAGCAAAATTATTGGAAGAAAATCAGGAATTATCTGGTATTGAGGCTTATCTGTGTTCCTGGCATCTTCCCAACTGTGTGTTTTGCCGTGCTTTCAAGTCTGCAATTCCTTCTCCTGCCCTGTCAAGTTAATTACTGCAGCGTGGTTTGTTTGGATTTTTAGTTAGTTTGTGTGTACCTTGTTTTGGACTGAATTTCCTCCACTTAAAGGCTGTTCCTGGGAGTTTTTTTTCTCCAGCCGAAGGTAACCTGGACATTGGGGGCAAAGTTGGAGATAATAAAGGGACTCTTCTTGCTTATTTGACTGTGTTGCCTTTGTGCCACGCCCCTTTGGGTCATCACACCAACTCTTGGGCATTCTATGGGTCAGGACTCTTCCCACCTTGCATTACAGGTAGTCCTCTACTTACAACCATCCATTTAGTGACCGTTCAAAGTTACAGCAGCACCAGAGAATGGGACTTTGGGCTGCTTTTCACACTTACGACCGTTATAGCATCCCTGTGGCCATGAGATCAAAATTCAGAGGCTTGGCAACTGGCTCATACTTATGACCTGTTGCCGTGTCCCCGGATCACGTGATTCCCCTTTCGCGGCCTTCTGACAAGCGAAGTCAATGGGGGAAACCAGATTCATTTAACAACCGGGTTAACAACTGACCAACTGCAGTGATTCACTTAAAGGTGAGAAGGTCATAAAATGGGGCAGAACTCACTCAACAAATGCCTCACTTAACGACAGAAATTCGGCTCTCCGTTGTGGTCGTAAGTGGAGGACTAGCTGTACTTCTGAGTTTTTCTGTGCTGTGGCTGGGGTCAGCTGTGATGGTGTCTTTCTTTTTTCCTATTTCTTTTTTTTTAAATTTTAATTATAAGACTAAAACACGGTGCAGCCATTCTGACATTACAATTGTTATACATATATAAATTTTACTTCACCATTTACAATCCTTTTTTTAAAATATACTGTACATTTTTTACTAATTATTCTAATCATCATATTTACTTATGTTCCGACCTTGCCTTCTTCTATGCAACCACTGATAAAAATTATTCCACATTTCATAGTACTCCAATTCCCCCTTATTTTTTTAATTGTAGAGTTAACCTGGCTGATTTTGCACAGGCCATAATTTTTCCTTATTATCTCTGTTTCTGGCGGTATGTTTTCCTTCTTCCAATATTGAGCATCTATTATTCTAGTCGCCATCAACACATGTAACTATTAGATAAATTAAATCCTTTCTGTATCCTTCTGATATTATTCCTAGGAGAAAAAAAATCCGGCTTAAATGGAATACATTCTCCCACCATTTGTTCCACCCATGTCTGAATCAATCTCCAATAATTTTTTTGCAGCATTGCAGGTCCACATGTGAAAAAATGTGCCTGATGCATCTTTGCATTTCCAACAATTTGGAGATAGACTTTTGAACATTTTGGAAAGCAGTAAAGCATCTTATAAAGGTTTTCCTTATATGCCGTGGCCAATGTTATTTTCTTATTGGTGGTCCAAAGCTTTTGCCGTTTACCCAATTCAATATTATAACCGATTTTATTTGCCCATGCCACACCACTGTTTCTTTTACATGTTCTTCCTCAAGTTTGTATTAATAAATATCTATACAGTACAGCCACCGAGTTCTTTCAATGGCCTGGTTTCCTTTTACCAGTAACTCTTTCCATATTTAATTGTTTCCTCCAGTAAATTCCCCCGCCCGACACGGCCAAATAATAACCAAGACGTAACAAGATGCTTTTTAATTTTAATTTTTCCTAGCAGACAAGCTGAACATAGAACTCCCCTGTTTAAGTTAGTGTTTTCATACTTCCTGCAATAAACCATTTCAAGGAGCAGCTTTGGTAAAGAAGGGAATGAAAAAACAACCAAGCACAATTAAAAAACACAACAACAACAACGATGAACCCACAAACCCAAATATATACCACAATCACATCACAGCTGATTGGCAGATCAATATATATATCACCAAAGTGGAAAGGGGAGGAATAGGGAAATTTGGGGGGGGAGGGGGGGAATATTTCACCAAGTCGTCATTCTTCAGTGCTTTAAAAAAAAAAAAAAAAAGTAGTAGTGATCCATCTTCACCCTGTCTTTTCAAGTCTGTGCAGGCTTCAGAGCAGGCTGTCTTGCTAGCGAACCAAGAATCCATTCTACATTATCCGTAGGCCCTGAATGGAGGACTCTAATGTCTAGACAACGACGAAGAGAGTGGAGAAAAATAAGAAAAAAGAAAATTATTCACCATGACAAACCAAAGCAGACGACCGATAATAACAAATAATCAGAGTTGGAAGGGACCTTGTAGGTCATCTAGTCCAACCCCTGCCCAAGCAGGAGACCCTACACCATTTCTGACAGGTGGCAGTCAAGACTCTTCTTGAAAGCTTCCAGGGATGAAGCTCCCACAACTTCTAAAGGCAACTTCTGTTCCTTCAATTGATTGTTCTCACTGTCAGAAAGTTTCTCCTTATTTCCAGGTTGAATCTGTTGATCAGTTTCCATCCATTGTTCCTTGTCTGGCCTTCAGATGCCTTGGAAAATAGCTTGACCCCCTCAGGACTACATGCTAAGTTCCACTTAAGGACTTATACCTAAGAATCAAGTCAACCAATGGCCAGTGCTAAATTGGAGCTAGGTAAAGAGTTAACGGAGTTCAAGAGGGATTGGAATGAGCTCATTTGTGGGAGCGTAAAGATTCTAGGTTGATTGCTCTCTTGACTCTGCCCTATCTCTGCTTCTTCCTCTTCTACAATTACACAGTTAACAGAGGAGCTGGCAAACATTATATCAACCGTAGAATTGGCTGGCATAATCGATCAAGGATAAGCTGGGCAGTCAAACGTACCTTGAAGTCCCAGATGGTCATTGCTCCGTCAATACCAGTGGTGCAAAACTTGCGACAATCTTGCTTGTCCACTTCATAAATAGACACTTGACTGCAAGAGGAGGAAGAGGAGGATGGAACCAGCATTAGACTCAGAAGAAATTGTACACCTGTTTTTAGTTTCCTTTTTAACTATGCTTTGAGTCATGCTTTTGTACTGTTTTATTACGCGCTTCGTAAACCGTCCGCTTCCCTTAGGGGAAATGGGAGGTGTAGATATTTGGTGAATAAATAGGTAAACAGATCCTGAGGACTATGTGAAGAAGTTGCAGGATGCAATCGAGAAACCTTCTCAGGAGGAACTAGACAGGTCAACTGTTCAATTTTCCAATTTGGGTCTGACATGGAAAAATATTTCAGTAGCTAGCAATTGATCTTCTAGCTGAGGAGTATCCAAACTTTGCAACTTTTAAGACTTGTTGGACTTCAACTCCCAGGATTCCTCAACCGGCATGAATTCTGGGAGTTGAAGCCCACAAATTTTAAAATTGTCATCTTTGGAGACCCGTGATCTAGTTGCTGCAGCTTCAAAACAATTTCAGAAGCCAGAAGAAACGAGTTTATGGACCTCCATCAGAATTCTCCCCTTCTTCGCCTTATGTCACTGTCAGGCACAAGGAATCAAGAATGACACCACGGGCTATTCCGGAGAAGTTTCTTTATTGCTGATTGTCTATATGGCAGCCCTGGTGGTGTAGTGGTTAGTGTGCGGCATTGCAGGCTGACTCTGCATTCCCACTGCCAGCAGTTCGATCCTGACTGGCTCTGGGTGGACTCAGCCTTCCATCCTTCTGAGGTGGATCAAGTGAGGACCCAGATTGTTGGGGGAAAGAGGCTGACCGCATAAACCGCTTAGAAAGAACTGTAAAGCACTGTGAAGCGGTGTATAAGTCTAAGTGCTATTGCTATTAAGAATGGTTAGAATACAATATTGCAGGCTAACTCTGCCCACTGCCAAGAGTTCGATCCTGACCAGCTCAAGGTTGACTCAAAACCCCACCTTTCCAAGGTCAGTAAAAACGAGGACCCAGATTGATTGGGGGCCATAGGCTGACTCTTTAAACTGCTTAGAGAGGGCTGTAAAAGCACTGTGAAGCAGTGTATAAGTCTAAGTGCTATTGCCCTTCCTTCCTTTTATTCCCTTTCTCATTCTCCTTCCTGGTAGTGTAGTGGCTAGAATGCAGTAGTGCAGGCTGTCTACACCAAGACAGAAAAATTGACTCTGCCCACTGCCAGCAGTTCAATTCCCATCAGGCTCAAGATTGACTCAGCCTTCCCTCCTTCCGAGGTCGGTAAAATGGGGACCCAGATTGTTGAGAGCAACAGGCTGACTCTGTAAACTGCTTAGAGGGCTGTAGAGCCCTGCAAAGCAGCGTATAAATCTAAGTGCTATTGCTATTAAGAATGGTTAGAATACAATATTGCAGGCTAACTCTGCCCACTGCCAAGAGTTTGATCCTGACCAGCTCAAGGTTGACTCAAAACCCCACCTTTCCAAGGTAGGTAAAAACGAGGACCTAGGTTGATTGGGGGCCATAGGCTGACTCTATAATCCGCTTAGAGAGGGCTGTAAAAGCACTGTGAAGTGATATATAAGTCTAAGTGCTGAAGCTACCGACAGGACTCTTGCCAGACCGAAGGAGAATCTGCACAACTACCCTGCGGTCACTCACGTAATGCTGTTCTGATGCAGCGTGTCCAGTGTAGCGTGGCGGTCTTCCGTAGTGGCTCTCTTGTCCATGTTGCGGAAACGCTCCATGGCCGAAACGTTGCGCTGAATGCTCTGCTTAGGAATGTCGAGCTTCGAGACAAAGTTGAGGGCTCCGCGGTCGTCACAGTTGAAAAGCATCGGGCAGCAATCGTGGCCCTGGAAGGAAACAGCGCACCCGGGCTTTGGATCGGCGTTTCACGAGCCAGACCGACCGCTTGAAGAGGGCGGGGACTTCCAACGCCCAGAATTCCCCAGCTCCCAAGAGCTTCCCCAAACTAAGGGAAGGCACTTACAGCAGCCACCACGCTGTCCTCCGAGACGAAGGAGACGCTCAGCAAGGGCAGAAACTCGGTTCTGAGTTGAGAGAGCCTAAAAGGCAAGGCAGGGGGTTAAGAAGGTAGCGTCGCTTTAATGGCTGCCTCTCCGCCGCTGGCAAGAAGGGCTTCTCCTGGATCAACCAGGGACTTTACGATATCCCTGGGATCCACAGGATGCGCCCTTCACTATCACCGTCTCTACGGGACGGTTTAGGTCCGTTTGGACCGACCAGGGGCAAAGATATCGGCTGCAATCTCAGACCTCCGAGATTGCATGCCGTATCGTCGCGACGTCAGCTCCGCCCTCTGTTTGCACTGTGTCAAAGGAAAGGATCCCCTTGTCCACTAGGGCGCAAACCACGAAGCCAGCAGACCCCCACACCTCAATTCCTGAGCCCTGGTGGCGCAAGTGGTTGAAGTGCAGGATTGCGGGCAAACTCTGCCCACAGCCTGGAGTTTGATCCTGACGGGGTTCAAGGTAGACTCCGCCTTCCTTCCTTCCGACGTTGGGAAAATGAGGACCCAGAGGGTTGGGGGCAATATCCTAGCATCGTAAAGCACTAGGGGGCCACATCTAAGCCTAAATGCTACTGCTATTGTCTGTGGTGTAAGCCGGAGGCAGGAGGCTAAATGTACCTCTGCTTTAGAATTGGGGGGACCCAACACAACAGCTGGAATCCCCGCGCCGGATGGCATTCAGAGAAGCCTTCCCCCGACCCCTGCCGCAGCTACTTACATCATGTTTTTCGAGGCGTCTGCAACGGATACGGTGCTGTCGTGGCTGACCCAGGCGAGACGGTTCCCGCTGGCAGAGAAACTGACACTGTGCACCCAACCGCCGCTGCCGGTGCCTCCAAATTCGGCCATCAGCTGCCCAAAGGGCATTTTGGAGCCCCAAGGCGTGCTGGCAGGCTTCTCGTCCACTTCCTTAATGTAGGCCGAAAACACCCTGCAGACGGCGAAAGCCAAGCTTGTCCTTAAGGGGAAACGTTAACGCCGTTTCCTGCCTTTTGCAATAGTTTGAGAGAGAAAGGTAGTTGCTTTGACTTACGACCCACCACTGAGCTCAACATTATTATTATTTTTTTGTTACTAAGCAAGACCGTTGTTACGGGACAACCTATTTTACCACTTTTCCTGCCACGTTGCCGTTTGATAAAGTCTCTGATAAGAGCTGCAAACATTGACAGTAAGTATTAAAGCAGCAGTCAAGCAGACACTAACATGTTTGAAAACACCACCACGAAACCCAGAAACTGGCTAACTGAAATAAAACAGGACTGAAGGACTAGACTTAAGAGGTCTTGGTAGTTTAGCCCCCTGGCCAAGCAGGAGACCTGACATCATTTCAGACCAAGGGCTGTCCAATCTCTTCTTGAAAGCCTCCAGTGATGGAGCACCCACAACTTCCGGTGGCTAGCAGTTCCGCTGGCTGATTGTCCTCCCTGTTAGGAAATGTCTCCTTAGTTCAAGGTTGCTTCTCTCCTTGATTAGTTTCCATTTATTGTTTCTTGTCCTGTTCTCTGGTGCTTTGGAAACCAAGCTGACTCCCTTTCTCTTCTTTGTGGCAGCCCTTCAAATGCTGCCAATCCATTTCATGGAAGTTATGCGTGTTCTCACCTGCATTTAAAATCACAGGATCCGGCTGCCAGCAAGACGTTGTTCGGGTGCCAATCTAGACTAAGGACGGTGGAACGAATGGGCTTCTTGATGTGTTTGCTCACCCACCTAGGAGACAGGAAGAGGAACCCTTGCATCATTCTCCTTAAGTTATGGTGCTGAATATGCACTAGGGATGTTATTCAAATCCCTCTTGGCCGCAAAATAGGTCTGAACGGTACAACTGAGTAGCTGTCCTCATGACCCCAGTCTAGTTGGCTCCTACGTCCATAAAGGTAAAGTTTTCCCCTGCCCTGTCTTGTCTGACTCCAGGGGTGGGTGGGTGCTCATCCCCGTTGTCCCAAGGCGCTCCTGTGGTCATGTGGGCAGCATGACTGTACACCAAGGCGCATGGAATGCTGCCAACTGCCCACAGAAGTGGTACCTGTTCATCTACTCGCATTTTCATGCTTTCAAACTGCTTAAGTGGACAGGAGCTGAGGCGAGTGATAGGAGCTCGCCCCGTGCTGGGTCTCAAACCCGGGCTCTCCAGCTGTTTAGACCACTCACATCCTGGACATAAACTGTTTCAACTCCTACCCTCAAAACAACGCTATACAGCCCTGCGCACCAGAATAACTAGACACAAGAACAGTTTTCCCCCCCGAAAGCCATCACTCTGCTAAACAACTAATTCCCCCAACATTGTCCAACTATTTAGTAAGGCTGTATCACTATTACTATTAATCTTCTCATCAGTCCTTATCACCCCTCCCCTCCCACTTGGGACTGTATGACTGTAACTTTGTCGCTTGTATCCTTACGATTTTTATGGACTGTTTCCTAGTATGATTTGATTACTTATTGTACCCTATGACTATCATTAAGGGTTGTACCTGATGATTCTTGACTCTTGACGAATGTGTCTTTTTTTATGAGAGCATTTGCACCAAAGATAAATTCCTTTGTGTGTCCAATCACACTTGGCCAATAAAGAATTCAATTCAATTCTATTCTATTCTAAAACCAAGGAGCTTTAGCTTAGCGTTTGAAACCTTCTATTTCAACGTTAGGTCTGTTCTCTAGCTCAATCAGAGATATTTCGGGAACAGACAGAGCTGGCTAATCTTTCTGGGAATGTAGCCATAAATTCCGGGACGAGTTCATTTTCTTTCAAGTCACGTAAAAGCGGAGGAAGAGCAAGAGACTGGCAGCTTGGCAGTGAATTCACCGCCAGTAACATTATTTCCCAGTTTATCACAGTGCAAGAGATTAACCCGCTCACCAGTCGTTTTCGGATTCGAAATAGCAGACGGAGATGAGCCGAGCGCCACTTCCAACCGCAAATTTGTTCTCCAGAGGGGACCATTTAACAAAGGTGGCCGCTCGGTTGATGCGGAGGATGACCAAAGTCGGCTTCCAAACACCGTCCTTCTGGCTCCAGACGTAAGCGTTACGGTCGGCCCCGCAAGTCACAATGCGGTCGCTTTTGGGGGCCCAGTCGATGCCTGTAATGGAGAGAAACACAGGCCGTTTTTCGAAGGCAAGTGCGGAAGAAAGGGAATGGCAACGGGCTCAGATTCCGAAGGCCACCGCTCTGAAACCGTTGCTGTGGTTTCTCAACCTTGGCAAGTTTCAGATGTGTGGACTTCAAGTCCCAGAATTCCCCCTGCAAGCTGGTTGGGAGAATTCTGGGAGTTGAAGTCCACACATCTGAAACTTGAGAAACACCGATTTAGAGTTTTAATCTTTCACAGCAGCATCTTAGATTGGTCTCCTTTTGCTATCTACTATGTCATGTCCCTGTGGGAATCTGATTCGGAGGGGGAGGCCGAGCAGCTGACAGAGAGTGTGAGTGTGGCTTCGTTGGCTGTGGAAGAAACTGGGGAAGGGCACAGTCTGGCTGGGCAGAGCAGGGGAGATGTAGAGCAAAGGAGAGGGAATTTGGAGAAAGACCCAGGCCCACCCCCTCTTCATCCTAGGGCACACAGGGAGGAATAGAGAAGGGAGCAAAATGGGTTGCATGGCTTACGGGGGAGGAAAGGGCCCCGATTCCCTTCATTAGCTGCAGCTGGGAACACAGTGTTTAAAAAGGGAAGCTGCGCACAGCAAATTGTTGGGAGCAAATTGTGAGTTATCTTTTATGGTCAAGGCTTATCTGGGTTCCTGGCGTCTTCCCAACTGTGTGTTTTGTTGGCCTTTCAAGTTTCCAATTCCTTCTCCTGCCCTGTCAAGCTAATTACTGCAGCGTGGTTTGGATTTTTAGTTACAGTTGGTATGTACTTTGTTTTCAGACTGAATTTCCTCCATTTAAAGGCTGTTCCTGGAAGTTTTTCTCCAGCCGAAGGTAACCTGGAAACTGGGGGCAAAGTTGGAGATAATAAAAGAACCTTTATTGCTTATCTGTGTCACCTTTGTGCCATGCCCCTTTGGATCATGACATACTGCACCAAACACCATTTGTTAAGATGTCAAGTCCCTCATTGTCACAGAGAACCAAGGAAACAAGATTCCTATGGGGCTTCATTCATCGGGTGGAACGCCAAGAAAAAGGGAACGGGGATGCAGAATCTTCAAAACATGAACTGAAGCTGCCTTTTATGAGTGAATTCATTCATTCATTCATTCATTCATTCATTCATTCATTCATTCATTCATGTATGTCAATCTCTTTTCCCAGATAAGACTTTTTCTTTGCCGTGTTTAAAAGTCTTCTGTTTACTTTCACAGCCTCCGAGATTTGTCTTACATCAAGTGTCCTATGCGTTTACACAACCGTACACACACACACACACACACCTCCTCTTTAGTTCCTAAAGTGATTTGACCAGGAATTCGGAAGAGCAAACGTGGCAAGAAAAGGTCAAACGTTTCTCCTGAAATGGGCCATAAATGTTAGATTAGTCATATGTAGATGACATAGACCACCCCAGCAATGGATACATTTTCCAATGGATTTTTTTATTTATTATTTTATTATTATTTTGGTTAAAAATGCGAAGGAACAAGACACCCCAGGATGAATTCCTTCCAGTGGAAGGAGTGCTTAAAAAAGGCATTTTACTCTCGCAGGAAATCAGAGGTGGTCTCTGCAGAAATGTGTAGGATTTTTTCACTCAAGACAGAAGATGCCTGAGCTGATGCTGCTCTTACCAGTGATGTGTCCGTTGTGTTCCTTCAGTTCATGAGCTTTCACCCACTGGTTCCCATTCTTCTTATAGATGTGAACTTCGTGGTTATTCGGGCTAATGGCAATCTCTGCCAAGAGAACCATTGGATTTGTGTTAACAAAAACAGAGAGAAAGAGAAAGAGAGAAAGTGAGCGGGTTTTTTTAAAAAGAAAACATTGTTCATTGAATATCCTTTTTCTTAGAACTAATTTTTCCCAGAGACTCAATCTAATGCATGTAAGGTGCATGGAAGTGAATATAAAATAAAAAGAAAACACAACGGCAAGACGCCAAAGATGTCAAACAGAAGCTGAAGATCAACTCGGCAGAAGATGTCTTGGTGAAAAGAATTGCCAGAAGGGTAAAACTGGATTACGCTGACGAATAAACTCGAGCAATGAAAAAAATTGTAGCAGTGAAAGAGGGAAGGGGCAGCTTTCTACTTTTTGCACACTTTGGGGACCTGTCTTTACATCAGAAGCGTGCAACAAAGAACTCGAGGTGTCTCGAGAGGAAAGTAGCCAAGAGTGAAGAGGTTTAACAGCCCTCTGTTCTTCCCCTCCTACACACCATCCCAACTGTTTTGCCCTCACAAAAAAGGCTTAAACACAACCTCAGTTGTGGGGCCCTTGGTGCTCTCTGAGCTTGGTGGCCTTCTTGCACACATTTCATTACCCAACTACGGTAAGTAACATAATCAGTGCTGTGCACTGATTTTGTTTAACTAGTTTGGTAATGAAACTGCCATTTGTCAGAATGGTCATTTGTCAGAAATGGTGTAGGGTCTCCTGCTTGGGTGGGGGTTTGGACTAGATGACCTACACCAGGGGTGTCCAACCTTGGCAACTTTAAGACTTGTGGACCAACTCCCAGAATTCCTCAGCCAGCAAAGCTGGCTGAGGAATTCTGGGAGTTGAAGTCCACAAGTCTTAAAGTTGCCAAGGTTGGACACCCCTGACCTACACGGTCCCTTCCAACTCTGTTAATCTGTTAAAAAGCTCACACAGCACCAAGGACATCACAATTCAACTCTGCGCTAAAAACATTATCTTCTCCCTAAAACCTTAGACGCTAGCAGCTCTGGCTTTTCAGCAGAACATCAAGTGAATAGTTACTGAAATCATAGTTTAAAAAGCAAACCATCATGATGACACTCACGTGTTCGATCCCGGTTCCAGGCATGGCAGGTGATTGGCTCAAGTAAGAACTGGTGTAGGGACATTCTGGCAGAGTGATCTTAAAAGTCTGAACAAAGATAAGCCAACAATCAGCCGGTGTTTACATATCACACCATAAACGCAATGCAGGGGTGCTGCAACCATAAAATGTGTTCAGGTGGCTTGTTTAAATTTAGATTGAGAAAGAAAGGAGAACCTTCACAAGATCACAATCACAATCACACTGGCTGTCATAGCCCCAAGCAGTCCGTGGAGGCGATACACAGCTGGAAATGTAAGCAAATTGAATCATCTAAATATATACATCAAATCAGTGACTCTTATACGCTGGAATGAGCCCATAATCAGGGCAGCGTAATGATAAAACAGGGAGTCATCCAATGACTATCCAAACTGACCCAGCCTATCTGCTCCCCCAGACAGGGAGCTGCACAGACCATGCCCTTTGGATTAGTTTATGGTTCAAAGGGTTTCCCAACGCTAGAAAATGGATTTGATGCAGTAGCCTTACGCATTTCTGCAAATACACAAACAGGAGATGCATTTCTGTCTAGACAGATCGATTTCTATCTTTTAATTCTTTGGCCTCAGGTCATAGAGAGCGCGGCCACCATTTGATAATTTTTTTAAAAAAGTTCACCCTTCTTCTCTAACTCTGTATTTCTCTGCTACAAGGTGGAGTAAAAATGAAATCCACCTTCACGCCGATCATAGAAAGAAACCAGCAAGTATTTTTGCTGGCCTACTTTCTAGGTAGGAGAAAGGCAAGTATACTACAGGAATGTCTTTTTTCTGGCCAAGCCCTTTTGTAAACAGGATTGCAAGGTTGTTAACTCTTGTAGGTTTATTTACAAGATTCAGCTTCCATGGGCTGGGACCTATATTGACAGATGTCTCGCCTCTCCTACCCTATCATTACAATTAGTAATTCTTCTAATGCCATATCTGTCATCGGACGCTGACGATCCTATTTTTATCAACAGCCGCATGAAAAAGTGCTGCTGAGTTTTGTCCAAACCGGTCCCTTCGATTGTGAAGCCACAATGTTGTTCTTCTGCCTGGACTACGTTTGCCTTTAATCTTTCCTTGGAGGATTAAGCGAAGGATGCCATGTTTTTCCAGGTGTCGCATCCCATGTCCAAAATAGTCTTTTAACTTTTGCTTTTTTAATGGTTTTGATGATTTCCCTTGGCTTTCCCAGGCGGCTTATCACAATCAGTAATACAGCCCCAACATACCCATCGCATGACTAGAGCTTTTCCAATGTATTAAGACAGCCACCCTCCCATTTCTTGGGATCTGAAAATCAGGATTAAAGGTGCCACTTTGTGATAGAAAGGGGGGGGGAGAGTGATCCAAAAAGGGCCATTTATTTACCATTGCATATTTTTTTTTAAAAAGTTCTGCTTTGGAGAATTTATACAATATATATAGATAGTCCTCGAGTGGTGTGGTGGCCTAGAGGTGATCAGGAGGCTGTGAGTTCAATCCTAGGTAGAGGCGGATATTTGGGCACACTGAGAATATATCTGCCGAACAAAACTCCACCCTGGTGACAGGAAGGGCATCCAGCCAGTAAAACATCCTGTTAGCTCCCTTCCGTTGCCCAGACTCCACCCCGGCAAGGGATTATGGGGCCCGTTAAAAAGAGGGTGTTACAGGTAGACCCCAATTGAGCCCACAATTGAGCCCAAAGCTTCCGTTCGTAAATGAGATGGCTGTTAAGTGAGTTTCGCCCCATTTTACGACCTTTCTCGCCATATCCGTGTTCAGGGAATCCCTGCAGTTGTTAAAACTGAGCCGCTCAGTCATTAAGCGAATCCGGCTTCCCGTTCACCTTGGCTCATCGGGAGGTCGCCAAAGGAGATTGGGGATGGGTGGGGGGAAGAGCCCGGGACAGCTGCGATCGTCATAAATCTGAGTCAGTTGTCAAGCATCCGCATTTAAGTCACGTGTCCTTGGGTGGGTGGGGGGGGAGGGATGCTGCCATACATGCGAAAAATGGCCGTAAGTGTGAAAAAAATAGCCCTTTTTTCAGTGCTGTTGTAACTTTGGTCACTAAACGAATGGTTGTAAGTCGAGGGCTGCCTGTAGCTCCCCATCTCCTCATTATTAAAAGCCAAGAGCAGCATTTTGGCCCCATTCCATGAAATTATAGTATTTTGAGGGGGAGCTTGACATACATTTGTCTTCCCTAAAGGGGTTCGCGCCCCCCCCTCCGGTAAGGACGATCTCTGCCGCCCCTTTGCCCCCTAAAAGCTCCATCGCTCCCCCCCCCCGGCCTTCACTCACCTCCCGGGCCTGAGGGAAGCGGGGCTCGCGGACTCTGGTCAGTCAACGCGGCTCCGCTCCTCGAGAAGCGACCGACGGCAACGACAGGAAGGCGCGGTCGCCAAGTAGGGCCCGGCTCTGGGACAAGGGCCACTGCGCCTGCGCAACCTCCCCACCTGTGCTATAGCGCGCCTGCGCGCTGGGACCGAAGGCCTCGCCCTCTGACCTCTTTTTTCCCGCCACGCCTCCTCTCTGCACTGGGCGGGCAGCGCTCCTGGCGCCTGCGCCCGGGAAGGCTGCGTTCCGGAAAGTGAGCGTTCCTCTCTGACTGCGCTTGCGCGAGGAAAGAGGTTGCGTTGGGGGAGAAAGAAAAAAAAAGGCAGAACGGGGTGATGTAATGCGCCTGCGCGGGTGGGAAGTTGACCAGGGCGTGAGGATGGTACCGGCACAGTTTGTCTTGAGATTAAAATAAAGCAAGATAATTTCTTTTTGTGAAATAATCTAAGGCCTAGGAGCAATATTTGCAGAAGGGGCTGAGTTGTTTCTCCCCACGCAGAGAAATGCATGGGTACAGGGAAGGAGACGTGTCATTTGCTGCACAGTGCAGATTTCTGTTGTTTCTCCCAACCGGTTTTTTTGCGCCTGTTTGCAATTTTGGGGAAGGGGCCACGCAGCCCACTTTCTATTTCCGAAGAAGGGACCCTCCTGAGTCTAAGAAACTGCCATCCCGTGCAAGCCTTCCTTGGAAATAAAGGATCTCGCCCAGAAAAAAATAATTCCACTTTCTTATTTGTAGAACATAAAATACATTTAATGAATTGATGCATTTCGATAAGTCTGTTTAATTGAACCTCTAGTGCTTAAACTAACTTGGGATTTCTCCAACATTAATATTCTTCCATAACTCTTCTAAGGCACCCTAGGCAATTTTCAAACACTTTTTTTTTGTTTCTTCAAATATATGAGGACAAAATGATCTGCAGAATTTTCTTCCTTCGTATTTTAACGTCTGTTTTGTGCATATGCAGCAACTGGGCTTATCCCATATAGTTTACTTATTTATTAAGCAAAGTATGATGCATGATATCAATTATACTCAAGCCATGAACCAAGAGTTAGAAAATAAAGCAAATTCAGTGCTAAAGGGGAAAAAAGTCATGTTTGGTTTAATGGTTGTGTAAACCTATCCATAAAAGTGTGGGTTGTATAGTGTTGGGACTGAGCCTTATACTAGAAGCCTGGATATTTAGGTACAAAAATGCTAATTTTGAATGCTGAGGATTGTTCTGTCTGCTGGATTTGGGTTATGCATATTTTTTAAAAAGTTAAAAAGTTTTGCAGCTGGGCCAGTTAAAAATTGCACAACTTTTATGATTCCAAAGGTATTTTGCTGCTGGGGAGAGGTGAAAGTGGAAGGGTTGGGCCTCAACCTCCCTCCCCACTTTGTGTTCTCCCTAGCTGCACAGTCCACAACTTAACAATTGGGACCGGAGCTTCCATTGCTGAGTGAGGCCGTTATTAAGTGAGCCTTTAATCTCTTCCTGCGGTTGTTAAGCAAATCACACATTTAAGCGAATCTGGCTTGTCCCATTAACTTAGCTTTTTGGAAGCCGGCTGGGAATGTGACATAATTATCACGTGTCATAAATACATGCTAATTGCCACATGCTCAGATTTTGATTTATGTGACCATGGGTTCATAAAGTTTGAGGACAGGTTGCAAGTCGTTTTGAAGGGAAGGGAAGGGATCATAGGACAGGAAAGCAAAGGACTCCCATCAATTTCTTTTCCAAAGGATGAAGCTTTATTCAGATTAAACATGAAGATTGCTCCAAGTAGGGTAGCATTTACAAGAGACAACCCAAATTGGACCCCCCTAACGTTTTCCGTCCTTGACATGAAAACGCAACCAAACTGCATTCAGAACAGACGCCTTGACTCTGAGAACTTGTCTTCGGGCCATCATCTTCTTGATGAAGAACATCGGACGCTTGGACGGCTGGTTAGCGAACCCCTTTTCTTCCCCCAAAGGGCCAAGAAGCTCTTCCCTCCTTCCACTCTCCTTCTACTTCCTTGCAAGTGCCTTTATAAAAGTCTTCGGGCTGCTCCAGTCCTCCCCACGGCAGCGAGCAATCTTCCCACGGTGCAGCCGTCTGAGATGCTTAGCCTGTCAGACTAGAAAGGAAAGGCGATTTAGCTGGGGCAAGCCAGAGCAAAGAGGGAAGAAAGTGGAAGAAGGCACAGCGGTTGGTGACAAACCAACAGCACAAGACAAAAACCAAACTCCTAAAGGTCCCTCTTGCCTCACAATCAGGAGGCTGCGAGTTCAATCCTAGGTAGAGGCAGATATTTCTCTCTCTGGGCACAATGAGAATAGATCTGGTGGAAAAAAAACTCTGCATTGGCAACAGGAAAGGCATCCGGCCATTCAACACCCTGCAAGAACAGCTTACAACCTATAAATTATGGGGTCGTTAAAAAGAAGATGATCCACTTATGAAGTCCTTCCCAAGGACCTAGGATAGGCAGATGTGGTTGTTTGATAATGTTAAAATTTGTCTCTATAGGTTGTAAGCTGTTTTGTTTTTACAATTGACTGATGATGATCGATACAGCCAATGTTCATTCTATGATATACTACTATAAGTTAAAGGAATATGGGAGTTATCCCAAAGGTGCTTTTTCTAACAGGCAACTGGACTCTCTTTGGTTTTTTTAATTGAAAACATTTTGCTTCTCATCCCAAAAGCTTCTTCAGTTCTAACTCACTGTTAGTTAGAACTGAAGAAGCTCCTTGGATGACGAGCAAAACATTTTCAAAGAAAAAAAAATCAAGAAAGTCCATCAGGCTTCTAGAAAAAGCACCTTTAGGACAACCATGACTTGGATGATGGAAAACCTCCACAGATATTTAATACGGGAGTTGATAGACAATCTGAAACTTTATGAGATAAACGTCAGCGTTCCAGAAAACCTCCACTCCAACCAATAACTCCAAGACAGACATCTTTTCAAAAGTTCTGTTTTAATTGGATAGTTAAACTGGCACATTTGTAGAATCCCGAAACTTGAAAGTTCAGGACTTTCTTGCAATATGTAAAAACTACAAATCCACCCGCCCTGCACCCATCACCACCCATCACATGCCCCAATCACCATCCGTCCCAACTTGAGACGTCCCCTCACCCGGGTGCAGAAATAACATGACCTTGACTTAGAAAAAGAATGCTATTATGCCTAACCACATACACTTCAAGAACTTTCCCCCTCCCACTTTCCCAGGCTCAAGAATGTGGCAGTGAGGAAGCGGGAGATTCTAATAGGACTTCCAAAGGTGACACTAAAGATTTTGGGGACCTCCAGTCTAGGTGAAGACTTCCTAGCTCAGAGGCTTGTTGAGATCTCCAAAACACACTTCCCATCCCACTTTCTCCATCTTTCCAATCCCTTCCTTTTCGGTGGCTGAGGTCCCACATAGTTGACTCCCAGCAAAACGCGCTTGCTCTTCATAGGATCTTTATGTACTGATTGAGTAGCCCTATAGGCCAGATCAATGTACAAGGTTCAAACACGTATTATCAATAAATCGGAGGCTCTTCAGCCCAGCCTTCCACAAACCAGGGTTTGTGCATGAGTATCCTAACACACACACTCGGGCCAAGGGAGGCAGGCGATTCCATACCTACCAGCTACAGGGCCAGAGGGGGGGTTTTATTCCTCGGAAACTGACTTGGAGCTGGCGGATTTGGAGACCTGGATGATCTCCATGGAGGTGAACGTTTTGCCGGTGGAGAGGCGGTGCCTGGTGCGGAGTTTATTCAGAGCGGATTCCGCCATTCCTGCTCTCTCTTCAGCATCGTCCAGTTCGTGCACCGTTTTCCGGTACCTGGCCATGCTCTGGTTTGCTTGCTCCTCCTGCAGTGGAGAGAAGGGCTTATTTTGGTTGATTTATTAAAAAAGGAATTTATATAGCCGCCCAACTCACCCAACACAGAGCCAGTTTGGTCTAGTTGGTTAAGGCACCAGGCTAGAAAGCAGGAGACCAGTCATCATTAATCAGAATAGAGATGGAAGGGACCATGGGGGTCTTCTAGTCCAACCCCTGACTCAAGGAGGAGATCATTTTTGTATGTGAGTCTGTGTGTGTGTACACAATTATAGTTATAGTTGTTATACTGGTAGTTGTATTTGTAGTTATAATTTACTTATA
>NW_020716852.1:642386-671128 GCF_900518725.1 Notechis scutatus
TAAAAAACTCATTCTGTTACAAGATGGGTGAAAAATAAAAAAACAAAACAAATAAAAGAAAATAAATAATAAAATAAAATAATAAAATGAAATAAATAAAATGAAAAATAAAAGAGGAAGAATAAAAAAAGAAATAAAATAAAAAATAATTTAAAAAAATTAAAGTAAAATAAAAAATAAAAATAAGATAAGATAAAATATAATAAAAATAAAAATAAAAAATAAAAGGGCTCTGTCATTCGAAGGAATACACTGTTGAAGCTTCCTTCTGGATCCAGAACCATAAACTCACATCCGTCATGGCTTTCTTTGCCTTCTCATCCGCCGATCGGAATTCGCTGATGAGTTCTTCGTGTTCGTTGGTTATGCGCGTGAGGTCAGATTCCAGCTTACGTTTGATCACCAGCAAGCTCTGGTTCTGCAGAAGAGAGGAGACCTCAAAGTAGGACCTGTTAAACCAGGGTCAGCTCAAACTATGGCTCATGAATCCTCCTTCAGGATGGCCAGCCATGTTTGCATAGGCAAAGCCAGAAGGCTGTCAAAACTTAATTTAAGTTTTGTCTCAGGATCCAATCTAAGTTGGGACCAAAGTTTTATTCTTCCAAGCTTTGGGACTTATGTTGGAGCCCATCCTAACGGAACATCTCTCTCACTCTCTCCAGAATTTGTGCGTTGGGCTGTTCTACATGTTGTATTTATGGGGTTCCTGGTTGTGTGTAGCTTTTAGTTGTTAATTAGGGTGTTGAGGGCCAGCTACTAAATCATTGATTGTTGTTTCCTTGTGCAACTGCTGGCCCTCACCTCTTAAGTAACTGAAAAGATGGTGGTAAATCAGCTGTTGACTGACAATATTTGTTCCTCATTATACCTTCGCAAGGCCAGATTGGTGACTGAGGTGTGGCAAAGTTTGGGAAGTTTGTGTAATGTGTAGATTAAAATGTAATAGTTAAAAGTGATAGGGTTATTTCTTGCCTGAGATAAGATTTAAATTCCTCTCTTGTCTTCTCTTCTTGATACAATGGCCAGAACTAAGTAAATACCAGGGGTGGGATTCTACCAGTTCGCACCTATTCACTAGAACCGGTTGTTAACATTCTAAGCAGTTCAGAGAACCGGTTGTTAGAAGAAATTACTGGGCTAATCCTGTAAGGAAGGCCGGAAGGAAACATTCTGGTGTTGCTTATAGAAACTGCCTCTCCGTTAACCCTTATTACATTCTTGGCAGGACTAGACTTCCTGTCTCTGGAACGTCTCTGGAGTTTTTCTCCCCTCCTTTGCTGCTACTTTGCTTGTGTGGAGGGACCATTCAAAGTTACAATGGCACTGAAAAAAGTGACTTATGACCATTTTTCACACTTACAATTGTTGCAGCATCCCCACAGTCATGAAAGGCCAGGCGAGGAGATGCGTGCCTCGATGTGAGTGATATTGAGTTGGCCACGCCCAGCCAGTCACATGACCACCAAGCCACGCCCACCAACTGAGCCACCCTCACAGAACCCATTGTTAAAAAATTTGAATCCCACCCCTGGTAAGTACCCGTTCCCCAAATGATTATTTAAATTGGCATTTCTCATCCTTGTTAACTTTCAGATGTGTGGACTTCAACACTACCAGAATTCCCCAGACAGATTTGCACAAATCTGAAAGTTGTCCAGGTTGAAAAACACTGGTTTAAATTAAAAAAAAACCTGAGCCAACGGTCTGTTTTTTCACACTCCATTCCTTCTTCCCCATAGAAGGTGGAGGCCCTAGGTGTTGACTCACCTGAACATTGAGTTCGTTGTGCCTTTCAGAGACGTCCACCAATTCTTGCTCGATGAGTTTCCGTGAACGTTCACTGCCCTCCAGGCCGGTGCGCACCTCTTCCAACTCTGTCTGGAGAAGGCTGAGCCGGCGTTCTTGGAGATTGTACTGTTCCCTCAGCTCCTCGTGTTGGCGAGCATCTTCGTCCATCTGCATTTGCATGTCCTGGAGGCAGAAAAGTGTCAAAAGCCCATGCTTAGTCTGAGCCATCAGGTTTCAACCCTGATCAACAAGGGGGTGGAGATCCAAGAAATATGTCCAGGATGGAATTTTAAGTCTACCTGCTGCCTTGAAACTTCCACCTGTATCTCAGATAGGACAAGATGGGGCTTGCCTTAAAAACAAGGTCAAGTATAGCAAGGAAACAGGTAAGTGAAGTTCTTAAGGACTTAATTCTCTAAGGCAGGGGTCTCCAACCGTGGCCACTTTAAGACTGGTGGACTTCAACTCCACCAGTCTTAAAGTGGCCAAAGTTGGAGAACCCTACTCTAAGGGCCTACTTGTAGACATATACTACAGTTTTGCTAATTCATGTCCTACAAGAAGCCTTCAGTGAGATTCCTTCTGAGTTGTAACCTGAGTTTTTAGGATAGCTTTACTTTTTGCTGGCTCTGAAGGCCTGGCTACATGTTCAACTGGTTCCTTCAAGATGAAGGTTCCAACATTGGGAACCTTCTCAAGAAGAACCAGTGAAGTGGAGTGGTGAAAGAGTTGGATGAGGAGCAGGTTCTAGTCTACTTTCATCTACAGAAGCTCCCTAGGTGACCTTGGACCAGATGTTCTGTCAGGTCAGGTCAACCTATCTCATGGGATGGATGTTGGGAAGAAAACAGGAGTTGGAGAAGAAGACTCAAAACTTATTGCTTTTCCTCTGCTCTTTTCCGGTCACCATTCCTGTAACTTTTTTCACCTTGAGCTGTTGCTGGAGTTTCTTCAAGGCCTTGACCAGCTCACTGTTGTTCTTATTGGCATGGTCCAGCTGGATCTCCATTTCATTCAGGTCTGTCTCCATCTTCTTTTTCAGGCGCAGGGCTTCTGCTCGACCTTTGGCCTCCAGTTCCAGGCTAGACTGCAGAGCTTCGATGGCACGCTGGTGGTTCTTTCTACAGAAGTGAGCAAAGGTCATTATTAGGTTCCCAAAACCAAGAAAGACACACTGAGATTCTTCTAAGCATTTTTCTTTATCCTTCCCCACCTATAGACAGAATCTTGCCAAAGCAAAGCAAAGCACTTGTACATATTCTGAGAACTTCTAAGGAGGAGCTGACTTGACCGTCTTCCTTCCAACCAAGCTATCTAAACTTCGCTGTCTCTTGGTCCACTGGAATGCAGCCCCTCCCAGGTGCAGTGGCCCACAAATTCCATCACCCCCAACCCACATCACCATTATGGCGATAATCGGAATCGTGGCACCAGAAAAAAAGGGGTCTGATTCTTAAGGAGCAGATGGCAAATGAATATTCCAAACTTATCTTACAGAGATTGTAACTGGGGCAACCGGATATTCTGGGCAGGAAAATCCTCTACTGGAGAATGTGATTGATGACACCTAGCCCATGAATGTGTTCCATTGGACAATCTGAATTATGATACACCCAGAGGGTGGAGATTGGGGGGGGAAGCAAGGTCATAGGTGATCGTAAAGTACATATCTCAAGACTTGGCTTCACACAGATAATGCCAGTATGTCGCTCCTAATAAAATATTTGAAGTTTTTTGAAGTTCGGCCCGAGGATCATGATTTAATTAATGATTTAATCGCTGAGAATTCTGACAACAAGCGAGTCTGAATTCTATCTTTAGCTCTCTGGCAGCAAGCATTGCTACGTCCCAGTTGCTAAGCTGAAAAGTTTAGTCAAACCTTGTGGCTTCAAATTCCTCCTCCTTCTCATGGATTCTCCTGTCAATATCTGCCTTGACTTGGGCAAGCTCCAGCTGAATGCGAATCAGCTTGCTCTCTTCCACCTGTTAGCAAACAGAGGAGGAGAACCCTGGCCTCAGTTTCCCCAAACAGGTGTCCCAGCGCTCTTTTCATGTGGCGAGGAAACCTTTTGCGTTCCCTTGAGAGTCCGAATCCTTGTGCCCGCTTCTCTGAAGCAAGGATGCGTGACCAAGGAGACCCAGAATGACTAAACCCACGGAAGATGCTACGTTACCTCCAGGGAAGACTCCGCTTCCTCCAGGGCCACCTGAAGCTCGTCTTTCTCAATTTCCAACTTCTTTTTCATCTTCTGCAGCTCATGGACACTTCTTCCTCCCTCACCCAACTGGTCAATGAGATCCTTGATTTCCTCTGAATGGAAAAAAAAAGATGCATTGCACAGATATTGATTCAAGCTGACCATAGGAGGCTGCCCCAAAGAAGAGAGGGATTCAACTTATTTTCCCAAGTACCAGAAGGCAAGAGAAGAAACCACAGAGGGAAACTAATCAAGGAGAGGCGCAACCTGGAATAAAGGAGAAACTTCCCAGCGAAAATTAACCAGTGGAACAGAAGTTGCCTCCAGAAATTGTGAGGGTCTCCAGCACTGGAGGTTTTTAAGAAGAGATTGGACAGTCATTTGCTCAGAATGATATAGGATCTCCTGCCAGAGCAGAGGGTTAGACTAGAAGACCTCCAAGGTCCTTTCCAAGCTGTATTCCAATTCTTATTATTGTCGGAAACCAGCTGGGAAAGTCACAAACAGCGATCACATGACCCCTGGGGCTTTTAGGATACTTGGTGGTTTCCAAGGTCCAGAATTTTGATCACATGGCAGCGGGGATGTTGCGATAGATCTAAGCACGAGAAGCAGTTATGAAAGTCAACTTTTTCAGTGCCGTTGTAACTTTGAGTGGTTGCTAAATGAACGGTTGTTGTAGAGGACGGCCTGAACTCACCCTGAAGAGTCTTGTTGTCCTTCTTCACAGCTTCCAGCTGCTCTAAGGCTTCCTCGTAGGCCGTCTTGAGCTTGAAGTTCTCCGTCATGTACATGCGGCATTCCTTCTGGGAATTGTCCACTTCCAGTTGGAGCTCCTCACACTTCTGCTGCCATTCAGACAGCATCTTGTCGAAGGCCCGTTGCTTCTTATCCAGGACTGCACAGGCTGCATTGGCCTGGGAAGGAGAAGAAGACAAGCGTCACCCTCAACCGCAAGGTCCACCACTGATGGTCTTGCTTGTACTTCAAGACTTATCTCTAGGTCTTCATCATTCTGATGGAGAGAACCTCTGTTTCTGAGGTTCCTACTAACAAGAAACCAACCTGAACTTCTTCAGTACTGATCAGTGGTGATACGCTACTGGTTTGGCCTGGTTCAACTGAACAGGTAGTAAAAACAAAAACCCTACTGATACAACTGAACCAGTTCCTCCGACGATTAGCTGAGAGGATAAAAGAAGGAGAAGCGCATCGGTAGGTAGGAAGGTCACTCTAGCATTTCGTTTCTTCATCCTCTCAGCCGATTGGTGTGTTAGGGGCGCACGCACACACACACACACACACACACACACACACACACACACACACACACACAATCACCCATTGAACTGGTAGCGACCAAGGTAGGAACCCACAACTGGTACTGATGTTGAATCTGGCAGGATACTTATTGATACGAGTGGTGCCTATCATTTTCGGTGAACCGTTTCATCTTGGTGACATCGTTTTGGGTAATAGGACAAGGTTAAATCATCATATTAAATCAGAAGTGGGCAATCGTAGTCCTTCAGAGTCCATTTTTGCCGCTTCTAGAGCCCTCCAAAAATCACATCTCCAAGATTTCACAACAAATCCAATTGTCGCTCTTCCGTTTCAAACAAACTATGGTCTCAAAAACCGCCTAGGAAACTTCCAGGGAAGGAAAGCCGTTTATTTGGCCTCACCACCTTCCAAGATCAGAAAGATCTATCAGTGAGCCTGCTTGCAATTGCTGAGTAGATTTTGTTACCCTAACATTTGAGTTCAATGTTTACTTGGCTTCCACCAGTTTCTTTGCTGAGTTCACACATGATGATAAATCTTATCTGGTTTCTTTGGGGTTGCCATACCCCATGGTGCAAACCAGCCAGTTGCGGCTCATTGCCAAGAAGAGACCCTTATCCCCGGGAACGTGTGTTATTTGACCTTTTCCAGGTCCAAAGTCAGATCCTCCACTTCCATCTGGAGCTTCTGCTTGTACTTCTCCATGCTGGCTACCCGAGCTTGCGCCGTTTCAGCCGTTTCCTCTGCCTCCTGAAGACGGGCGGTCAGTTTTCTCCTGCAAGTACACCCCAAGACAAGGGAAAAAATGTCCCAGATATGAGACAGGTCAAACAACAACAATAGCCTTCTAGATATCACTGAAATTCTCAGAATCCCTCATCAGGTTATCCTAGACCTATAACTTTGCTCTGCCACCTTACTCACTTAGTCTCTTCCAGCTCCTCAGTTCTCTGAATAGCATCGGTTTCATATTTGGTCCTCCAGGTTGTAACTTCGGTGTTGAGCTTGGAGACCAAGCGTTGGAGCTCAGCTTTGCCGGTTTGCTCTTCCTCCAGCTGCTCTTTGATCAAATCCAGGTCATGTCTGGTGTTGGCCAGACTGACCACTGCAGCACTGCGGGCCTAAGGACAACCACAGTTGTAGCTGATTAATGTCCTTCCCCCATATTTCCTTTTTTGTTGTTGTTGTTTATAGTTTCTCTTGTGAAAACCCTCAGGCCCAACCAGATGAAAATCATTACTAGGCACTTATAGTTTAATTCTCAGAACACCAGCTTTATGGAGAGTTAATTTCTGAATTTCTGGGAAATTTTGACCATCTCCTTAAAAGTCAAAGTCTCTTGTGATTTTTGCAGATGTCCCCCAAGATTATACTATTTGCTTTTTTAGGACCACCAGTTTCTCCTACAACATAATGAAGAAGGTTCTCCAGGATGTTGGGGATCTGGACAAAACCCACGTGAGGAATATCGACACGTGGAGTCTTTGCATGTTCTGATTCTCAACCTTCAAAACCAGGTGAATTTGGAGTTCTTACCTTGGACTCTTCATCCAGCTGTCGCTTGAAGTCGTCCACTTGGGAAGTGAGGGATGTCTTGACCCGAAGGACTTGATTGAGCCGTGACTGACTTTCTTCATGCTCTCGGCTCAGCTCGTTGTTCTCAGCTGCAGGGCAGAGGAATGGAGGAGAACTGGGTTATTGATTGATTGATTTCTCCATCCATCTCACCATACTTCGTTAGCTGATGCTTCACTCAACAACCTAGAGTACTGCATCCAGTTTTGGTCACCACACTATAAAAAAAGATGTTGAGACTCTAGAAAGAGTGTAGAGAAGAGCAACCAGGGTGATGAGGGGACTGGAGGCTAAAACACACGAAGAGACAAGATAAATGGAACCGAGCCTTCAAAGGTCGCCCATTGTGCACCTAACTTTCCTTGAAAAAGGGAAACACAATTTCTCCGAGGTATGAATGAATAACTAAAGACATGAGGATGTGACAATGAAGGACATGAGGCTGGAATTGCTAGCAACTAGGGTGAAAATGTTTTAAAGTTGGATCACTCAATGAAATGAAACAAAATCAAATAGTGGAACTCGGGAGATCGCCCAAGGAAACAACCTTGGAGTCTGTTCCTGACGGCGTTGATTTCTGCTTGATTCCTTTCCATCTCAGCCAGTCGGGAGTTGACTTCAGCCAGGTTATCCTCCAAACGACGCACATGACCTTCAGCATTCATCTGCAAGGATGTAGAGGAGAAGACAACTTCAGAATAACCCAGAATTCCTGCTTACATTTCAGCAAACCAACTTCAACTCTTGGAACTGGACTCTGCTGCAGGTCACTCACCATAGTGCGGTACTTGTTAGGCCCCCCAGAACCACAAAAGACACATTGAGGCTCTTCAGTAATGCCCTTTATCGTTCCTCGCCTATAGACAGAATCTTGCCAGGCTGAAGGAACTACTCGCATCATTAAATATATATTCAGAAGTTCTAGGGAGGAGCTGACCTGACTTTCTTCCTCCCAATCAAAATATCTAAACCAGGGGTGTCCAAACTTCTTGCAAGGAGGGCCAGATTTCATGAGGTGAAAATGTGTTGGGGCCAGACGTTCTTTGAACCATTAACATGAACTGGGAAAAACACTGGCTGGCGGGGATGAGTGACAGGCTGAGCCAGCGGGGAGAAGAGGCTGTAGGCCACTTGTGCTGTCTAGACAGTTTAGAGTTAATGGGATTTGGAATAGTTAGTTAGGAATTGAGAGCTGTCCCCTTAAGGGAATGCATCATGGTAAATGTAGTTAAGGTATTCTGGGTAATGTAGTTCATGTCATGTGGCCACATCTGTAACCCTGATTGGTCACCGAATTGACCCTTGGTGGGTCGGGGGGAGGTTTCTTCGCTCTTGCCTGAACATAGCCTTGTGTTAGCAGCTCTACCCCCTGCTTCTACGATATGGGATGAAAGGGAAGAGATAACCCTCTTTTTACCCAGAAAGTCAGATATGCAAAGGATTGGACATTAAGAAGAATCTTGTCATAACTGTGAGTTATTGAGGATGCCTGATGAACCAATAAAAAAGACTTTGTATGGATGCTTTGTGGAGTTTATCTGTCTTTGTACAGGACAGAATACCGCTCAAAATTTGAAAAAGGGCCGCAATTGGCCCCCGGGCTGAACTTTGGACGTGCCTGATCTAAACTTTGCTGTCCCTTGGTCCTCTGGAATGCAGCCCCTCCCTTCTGGGAATCCAGACCCTATTCCACCACAGTACACCACCCAATAACTCAATCCATCAAAGGACTCAGGAAAGATCTACCATGTTCCTCATTTTGCCTCTTCAACCATGTGCCAATGACTAGGATGACAAAGAGAAGATGCTGGTAGAGGATCCAACCATGAGGTTGGCGTTCCCAGCCTCGCGTAACGGCTTTTTTTTTTCTCGGTCCGTCAGTACCTTGGATTTCTGGATGTTTTCCATGCTGCTGCTGAGATCATCAATCTCGGCCTTCATGACCTGCTTGTCTTTCTCCAACTTGGATTTGACCCTTTGCAGGTTCTCCAGGTGTTCGGTCATCTCGGCCATGGCGTCGGTGTGCTTCTTGCGCAGGGTGGAAGCCGTGGCCTCGCTCTGCAAGGCGGCTTCTTCCAGTTCTCGCCGCAGCTTAAGCAGCTCAGCCTCCCGTTTGCGGTTCTGCTCAATCTGGGTGCAGGAAGAAGAGAAGGAATAAAAGGTAGGCATCCTTGTAGAAAAACTGCAGGAAAAACTGCAGAAAAAACAATGGCTACCAACCTGCCTTCCATGTATACTGCACGAGTCAAAAAGAGGGCTGTGAAAATATTTACAGACCCCTCACATCCTGGACATAAATTGTTTCAACTCCCACCCTCAAAACAACACTATAGAGCCCTGCACACCAGAACAACTAGACACAAGGACAGTTTTCCCCCCCTCATGCCATCACTCTGCTAAACAAATAATTCCCTCAACACTGTTCAACTATTTACAAAGTCTGCACTACTATCACTATTAATCTTCTCATCGCTCCTTGTCACCCATCCCCTCCCCTCCCACTTGTGACTGTAGGACTGTAACGTTGTCGCTTGTATCCTTATGATTTATATTGACGGTTTCCTAGTATGATTTGATGGCTTATTGTACCCTATGACTATCATTCTTGACTCTTGACGAATGTATCTTTTCTTTTATGTACACTGAGAGCATTTGCACCAAGGCAAATTCCTTGTGTGTCCAATCACACTTGGCCAATAAAAGAATTCTAATTCTAATAATTCATCCCCTCCCTTTCAAATAATCAACTCTGCTCTGATGTGGGGCCCTCAACATTTTCTGACCCATCGTGACTTCCAGAGCTTGAAAAAACATATAAAAGAGAGATGGCTGGGTGTCCTGTGGGGGATTCGTTCTTTGGAGTCTCAGTTTCTCAGCATGTGAAATGGGCATGGCACAGCCATCAGCTACCTTGATTGATGTATGTTTACCTGGGATGTGGTGGCTCCTCCAGCTTCTTCAAGTCTGTCACTGAGCTCTTCCAGTTCCCGGGAGAGATCGCTGCGTTGCTTCTCAATCTAAAAGCAAGTTATTAATATTATTTTATTTTATTAAATGTTTACACTTCTCATCTCTCCTATAGAGAGACTAGAGTTGGGAGTATAAATTTCTTTCTTTCTTCTTTCTCTCTTTCTTTCTTTTTCTTTCTCTTTATTTCTCTCTCCCTCTTTCTTTCTTTCTTTCTTTCTTTCTTTCTTTCTTTCTTTCTTTCTTTCTTTCTTTCTCTTTCTTTCTTTCTTTCTTTCTTTCTTTCTTTCTTTCTTTCTTTCTTTCTTTCTTTTTTCTCATTGCCTTTCTTTCTTTCTTTCTTTCTTTCTTTCTTTCTTTCTTTCTTTCTTTCTTTCTTTCTTTCTTTTCTTTTCTTTCTTTCTTTCTTTCTTTCTTTCTTTCTTTCTTTCTTTCTTTCTCTTTCTTTCTCTCTCTCTTTCTTTCTTCTTTCTCTCTTTTCTCTCTCTTTGTCTTTCTTTCTTTTTCTTTCTCTCTCTCTCTCTCTCTCTCTCTCTTTCTTTCTTTCTTTCTTTCTTTTTCTTCCCAAATACATTGTCCTAAAAAGCTCCATAAATAAAGATGAGGAGACATCGCCAAGCAAGGTGAAAGGAGAACAACAGAGTCAATGTTTAATTTATTTTAGATTTTTTTCATCCTGCCTTTTTTTTTTATAAATAACTCAACATGGTGAACATACTTAATACTTCTTCCTCCCCCCCCCCCACAACAACAACCCTGACAGGTGGGCTGGGCAGGGCAATGAAAGATCCAAACCCATTTTATCAAAATGTTTTGCCCTGAGTTGGCGACAAAACAGAGGTTTACAGCTGCAAAACAGGCTGATTTGAACTTCTAGCAGCGTTTCAGGGTAATTGGGAAAAAGGTGTTCAAAAGAGCCCTGAAAACAAATGATTTCCAATGTTTCAAACATGGCCTGGACGAGTATATAAAATCATGCATTGCAATGTCCTACCGGTCAATGAATACTTCAGCTTCAACCATAACAACACAAGAGCAAACAATAGATACAAACTCAAGGTAAATCGCACCAAACTTGATTGCAGGAAATACGACTTCAGCCACAGAGTGGTCGATGTCTGGAATACTCTACCCGACTCTGTAGTTTCTTCCCCAAACCCCAAAAACTTTAACCTTAGACTGTCTACTATTGACCTCACCCCTTTCCTAAGAGGTCTGTAGGGGGCGTGCATAAGCGCACCAACGTGCCTACCATCCCTGTCCTATTGTTTCTTTTTATTTTTCTTATATGTATCCATTTCATGTATTCATAACTATGTTTATACTTATACCTATTATCTTGTTAGCAATTGACAAATCAAATAAACTAAATAAATAAAAACTTCAGAAACAACTTGATTTTGAAATGTTTGGCCTCGTCCTGCAATCCATGTAAGGATTCTAAACTGGATGGAGACATTGTCTTGAGTGAGCCCCTTCTTTGATTATGGAGAAATAGATTTACCTTCGCCCTCAAGGATCGTTCTGCTTCCAACTCTTCTTCCAGCTCTTCAATTCGAGCCTATGAGAAGGAAGAACGCCATGAGATGGAAAGCAATGGTTCCAGGAATGGGGTATGTCTAGTTTAATGGAAAAGAAGGACGATGGGTGACATAATAGCAGCCTTCCAATATTTGAGGGGCTGCCACAAAAAAGAGGGGGTCATGGTCAACCTATTCCCCAAAGCTGTTGTGGTTCGCTGGCAGCCAGTGCAGTCGCTAGCGGAATTGGACAGTGGAGAAAAACGGGGACCAGTCAGGGAGTTTAGAGAGGACTTGGACGAGGTTCCTGCATCGGATGCAGAGATGGAGCCAGGACCACCTGGGAGTGGGGTGCTGCCTTTAGAGCCTTCGGAGTAGTCTGGCAGCAGCGAGGCAGAGGAGCAAGGGGAGCCTGTTCCCAGTGTGTGTGTGTGCACAGAGCTGCTAGAAGGCAAGAGCAGCTGAAACAAAAGGGGCGACTCAGGAGTAAGACTGGGAGGTGATTGAACCTCCCCTAGGATATAAAAGTCAGGCCAAGATGATGAAACCTTTGCAGGAAGCAAAGTCATTCGATCAGTTCAGAGTCATTCTGGAAGCTCTTTGTAATTCGGTTGGGTTTTTTTTGTACTTTGGTTGGTTTCTTCTCTAGTTCATTTGATACTCCTGTTTTTGGCAGCACTTCACAGAACTGAAAGGTGTGTGCTTATCTCGGGGGACTGTTTGAGATTAATTCCTGGCTGGGAATGAAAACGATTCCCAGCGTTGCAATAAAATAAGTCTTGTTTTTAACATAAGTGTATGCGTAACTACAGTTTAGGAAGCCTGGGTCAGAACAAAAGCTCCTGAAGGCAGGATAAGAAAAAATGGATGGAAACTAATCAAGGAGAGAAGCAACCTAAAACTAAGGAGGAATTTCCTGACTGTGAGAACAATTAATCAATGGAACAACTTGCCTTCAGAAGTTGTGGGTGCTTCAACACTGGAGGTTTTTAAGAAAGAGATTGGAAAACAATTTTGTCTGAAGTGGTATAGAATTTCCTGCTTCAGCAAGAGGTTGGACTAGAAGACCTCCAAGGTCCCTTCCGACTCTGTTCTTTAGTGTTTTGAGATAGGGTAACTAAGAGACTCTTTAAAGCATCCAAGCTCACTGCATACCAAAATTAGGGAACCAAGACGCAGCAAAAATTGCATGCCTTCCTGCCTTCTCGGTGAGGGGAAGAAGAACCACACATGTGAAGCTGACTTTGGAAATGTTTAAGGACCACACAAGACTTGATCTCTTCAATGTTTTCTTTCATGGTCAAAGTCAACTCCATCCCTTGGCAAAGTAATCTGGAAGCCCTGAGAAACTGAGATGACTGATGGCAGTTTGTAATCTTAAGATTTCCTCTTAGAGTAGCCGGATCTGGATGGGATCAGGGGACCTGATACCGTTAGCCAAAGTTGATTATGGAAAAAGGTGGTGGAATAATGTCCATCTGTCTTTCCCTCCCCTACCTGGTGTTCCTTCAGTTTCCTCTGAAGGGTGGAGTTCAGAGCCTGCTCATCTTCCAACCTGGAGCTGATGGAATTGACCTCTAAGTCTCGCCTGGAAGAGAAGATACATCAGGCTCAATCAATGACTCTGTGGATGTGTAAATGTCTACGGAGGTTCTCCATCATCCAGGTCATGGCTGTCCCAAAGTTGCTTTTTCAAGAGGCAACTGGTCTTTCTGGTTTTTCCTTTGAAGATGTTTTGCTTCTCATCCAAGAAGCTTCTTCAGCTCTAACCTGAAGGAGCTTCTTGGATGAGAAGCAAAACACCTTCAAAGAAAAAAACAGAAAGACCAGTTGCCTCTTGGGACTGTGGATGTTTAGCTTCAAACATCATATTAAAGCTTGCATTCAGGTTCACAAACCATGATTGGGATGTTCCCACAAAGTGTTACACTCAAACAAATAAACTATGGTTGGTTTTTGCAGCCTCCTGAATCACGAAAAATATATACCCAGCCACCATTTTAGCTTAGCTTGTGAGAATCCATCCAGAAAGCAGTAGTAATCAAGATCAAACTTCCCAATCTAGTCCCCTCCAGGAATGTTGGACTACATTTCCCAGAATTCTCCAGACATCAATCCCCATCTATGCCAGTTCAGTCAAGTGGTTTGTTCTACAAACCAAGGGTTCATGTGAAAGGAAGTCAGGGCCACTTACTTCTTCACCACCTCTTCCAAGTCCAGCTTAGTCCTCTCCATTTCGTTCAGATTTTCGATGGTCATCTTCAAGTCACCCTCTGCTTTGCGACGGGCCTTTTCAACCTCGGCACGGATTTTCTTCTCTTGTTCCCAGTTGTCTTCCAACTGGTTGAGGCAAGCCAAGGAACCAGAAATGTAAAAAGGAACCATTTACAACCAAGGAAACGTAACAACTATACAAAAATCACCGGGAAGGATAGAATAAGGACTCCTGCTTTGGGAAGGGGGTTGAACTAGACAGAAGACCTCCGAGGTTCCTTCCAGCCCTGCCCTTTGTAAAAAGGCCACTGCAATCTCTCCATGCAAACCCCTTGCTTCAAAGTCTGCCCCAACCCCTGCGGAATGAGAAGGCAATGCTGACCTCGTTTATCTGAGTGTTGAGTTTACTGTTGCTTTTCGTCAGATGGTTCACTTTGTCTTCCTCAGCTTGAAGGTCATCAAGCGTTTTCTGCAAAGAAGGAGGAACATTGTAAGGAGAAGATGCCAAGTTGAAGAAACAGCTCAAAGGGAAGCCAAAGATGCCCCTTTTGCCACAATCAAAATCTCAAATGACAACCATGTCAAAAAAGGTTACCAAGAACACCGCACGTTTTCAATGGATGAAGCCATAACCGCTCAAAACAACCATGGGATTGGTTTAATGACCATGGTGAAAAGGTAATAAGATCAAGCCTGCCTCACTTAATAACCGCACCACTTAGTCCCAATTGGGGTTGTAAGTTGAGGACTATCGGTGTGATGTCTTTGCATGGCGTAAATCTTTGCCTTGACCGAAAGGTGGGATTCTGATCTATGAAAATCCGTAAGATGAGCCTGGACCTTATGTGAGTCAACGAAAAGAGTTGGTTCCTTCTCACCTGGTGGAGCTCATCCAGTGCTCTTTTTTCCTTCTGGAGTTTGGCAACCGAGTCGTCCCGGGCTTGCAGGTCGCTGGTCAAATTTCGGACTTTGTGATCAAGAGCCTTGAAAGAAGCAAGAGAAATTCATACAGAACCATCCATCCTGAGCAGACGACTAATCTAAAATATACAGTTAGGTAGGTAGGTAGGTAGGGAGGGAGGGAGGGAGGGAGGGAGGGAAAAAGAAAGAGAGAGAGAGAAAGGAAGGAAAAGGGGGAGAAGGAAAGCAAAGGAGGAAGGAAGGAAGGAAGGAAAGAAGGAAGGAAGATGGGAAACAGGAAAGGAAAGGAAAAGGAAAAGAAAGAAAAGGAAGGAAAAGAGGAAGAAAGATGATTGAAAAAAAAGAAAAAGAAAGAAGGAAAAGAAAGCATGGAAGGAAAATTGAAGAAACGAAGTTAGAAAAAAGAAGAGGAGGAGGAGGAGGAAGGGGAAGGAGGAAGATGGAAGAAGACATAGTTTGATCCATCTAATATATGAACCAATCATGGCAAGTGTGACTCTACTGGGAAGTTCTCACTTCCAGAACCCACAAAGAACAACCCAAAACCTGTCTTCCAAGGGCCACCACCAAGGACAAAATGCTTACTTGTTTCTCCTTTTCAGTCTTAGCCAACGTGGTCTCCAGCCCCTCAAGGTCTCGCTTGAGATCGTTAAGCTCTGCTTCCAACTTGCGCTTGTTGGCACTCAAGGAGGCCGCTGAACTTTCTTCCTCCTCCAGGCGCTCTACCATGTCAGAAATCTGGCTTTCCAGCTCCATCTTGGCCTTCATCATTTGAGTAAGGCGCTCTTCCGCATCGATCAGGTTCTCTTGTTCCTGAAAGGAGAATAAGAGGGAATATTGGTATTCTTTTTGTTATCCTTACTTGAATGACCATCTGTAGGAGGTAGCACTGATGGCTACCAGCCTCACTGGCTACAAAAAGAGGATTGGGTATATTGATGGAATTGACCTAAAGGAACATTTGTAGTTCAGGGTTGAACTATGGATTCCTAGGTGCTTTCTAAACTTGGTTGTTTTCTTACAGATGTTTCATTACCCAACTGGATAACACTTCTAGTGTCAGGGTTCTGGCGATTTCCCTAATTAAATTGTGGGCCTTGAGCCAAGCTTCAAAAGAATCCAAAAGATTTATTAGGAGCAACATGTCTGTCAGGATTCCGGCAGTTACTCCAAGTAAATCATGAGCCTCGAGCCACACTCCCAAAACTAAAGAGGATTTATTTGAAGTTAACATTCTACGTCTGGCACTAACCTGGGCGTAGCCCACTCTGAGATACGTAATTCACTGTCACCCTTGATCCTGCTTTTCCCCCCACCCCTCTGGGTGTATCATCCAATGAAAAACGTCCATAGCCAAGAGTTACCAATCCTGCTCTCCAATTAGATTTTTCCTTGGCAGAAGCTTCAACCATCTAATCAGTCTTTGAAGAAAATATGAATGGAATGTACTTTCGATTCCACACTGCCGCCTGCTCTTTGAAACTCCCCCCGCCCTTCTTTCTGTTGTCAACTATAAAACGTGTATACAAAATGTTTATGAGCTGACAATGTTGGCATTAACCTACTCTGTCGCATGTAATTTAGGGTCACCTGTGACCCTGTTTCCCTCCTCCCCCCTGAGTGTGTCATAAATCAGATTCTCCAACAAAATGTTCATGGGCTGGGTGTCATCAATCACATTCTCCAATAAAGGATTTTTGTGGGCAGAATATCTGGTGTCTAGGTTACAATCTTTGTAAAATAAGCATGGAATTTACTTCTGTTTTTAATTGCCGTACTGCTCCTTCAGTTTCCCCCCCCCCTCCTGCTTATGGTAACTGGAAACAGGCATAGGAATGCTTTGTGAGTTGACATCTAGCACTAATCATGTTACCTAGTTGAGTAATGAAACATTTTCAAGAAAACCACCAAGCTCAGAGAGCACCAAGGAGCCCACAGACCACCTCCTCCTTTTCCTCCTCCCCTTTTCCTTCCTCCACCCTGCAAACATCCCTCCCTTCTAGTACTGGTGATGTCACCTAATGAAACATCTGCAAGAAACCCACCAACTTCAAGAGCACCAAGGATCCCACAGAACTGATGGAAGTCATGGAGATTAGTAGCTATTCCCCTTAATACCATCAAAATGGTTCTGCCGTCAAAGGAAACCATTCTGTGAAAATGCCTACCATCCAAAATATCTCTAACCCCACTGACTTCTGGAGGGCACTCCTCAACATCTTATGCAACAGAAGTTGCACATCCTTCCTTGAGGATGAATTTAGTGGACTCACAGCCTGCAGTTGGATGATCAAATCATTCTTCTCTTGGCTAAGGGTGGCCAACTTCTCCTCCAACTCCTTGACGCGGTCTATCAGTTCCTGAGTCTTGGACATGGCATTCCTCAGCTCTTCCTCCTTTTCTTTCATCTCGTCCTCTTGGCGAGCCACATTCAGCAGAGGTTTCACCTACAGGTGGGAACCAAAGTAGAAGATGAAACCCTCTGTGATCTCTGGCCATCTCCGAACATAGTTATGTTGTCCAAGTCTCCACCACTTTTCCACGGAATGAAAAGACCCAAGGACTGGCATTATGCTTGAGATAAAAATCTACTGGGTCCCTCCAAAACACTCGCCTCTACCCCCATGTCCCTTCAAAAACTCAGACTTTCTAAGAGAACCCTTCTAAGTTTTCTATTTGCTTTACAAATGGCATAAAATTATGTACTGACACCCCTTCAGAAGATGTTTTTAATGCGCTACACGGACAGACAGGCAACACAAACCTTTGCATCCTATTTCAGAATACCTGAAGAACATGATAGCCGAAACTGTTTTGGGGATTAGATTGCTGTTCCAAATTTATTTAAAAGAGCCAGAAGAATAAAGAAGGTGATTTTTTAAAGGATCACCAAATCTTGTGAGATTTCAAGCAGCACCCAACCTATCAGGTGACATTACAACTTATAAAAACACTGTACACACATACAGAGACACACAGCCAGAGATAATAGAATTACAAAATTTTGGTAGGAGTTACCTCCACCTTTTTGGTGGAAATTAGCTCCACCTTCTTTCTCATGGACAATTAATCATATTGCCAAAAAGTGTTTCTTCTTGTCGAATAAACAGGCGGAGAATGTCTCTCCTGGTCATGGCTGCTTGTTGTCCGAAGCCATCCATTGACTAAAAACAACAACTCTCATTTTGTTTTGCTACAACCTGAAGCCCTGGGTGGCTAGCCTCTCTCTTCCATCCACTACTGCCTCACCTTATTGTAAAGTTTCCACCATCCCCAGTAACGCATCTGTAAGAACTTGCGAATGTTCCTTTGGATCAGCATCAGGCCCAACCTGGTTTTAAAAAAAGAGAGAGAGAGACAAACTAGAGTTAGGAAAGAAGAAAACATGGCCCTCCAATGGCATGATGATGAACTTATCTCTGTATTTGTGGATGCAGGAAGTTCTAAAGCCTACACAGTAGCTTCTCAAAAACCTGGGCATAAATCTACGGTGGACATATACCAGAAGAAGACAAGTTATTCCAGTGAAATGTTGGAAATGTCATCAGACACCTGGATCATATTACCATATATGGTGGACATGTATAGAAACTAAAAGATACTGGACTAAAATACACACATGGTTGGAAAAAGTGATTAAACAGCATATAGATTTAAAACCAGAGATAATTTTATTGGGGATATTGCCTGAAGGTTATAATAAAGAGATAACGTATTTGATTATTAATGTATTAACAGCAGCTAGAATTGTATTTGCACAAAATTGGAAAAATGAGAAAATTCCGACAGAGGAGGAAACGATTAAGAAAATAATGGAATGTGTGGAAATGAGTAAATTTACAATGGCAATTACAGAACAGGAAGAAAAAGAGTATTATAAGATTTGGGGTTTATTTTATGAATGGTTAGATAGAAGAGCAAGAAACTGAAACATGTTGTAATAGTTAAAATATATTATAATTGATAAGTAATAATATGAATATAAATTAGTAAGTATTAAGATTTGTTTTTGAAAGATAATCTAGAATTGAAATTAAACTTTAATGAAAATATGATAATGGAACTATGATATAGAATGCTGATTAGAAAAAGTTGTGAATATAATTAAATAAGAAATGTATAATAATAATAGCATGCGCATAGGATATATGTACCTAACCGACACACTGTAAAATTGAAAGATGGTTTTATTTGTTGTATTTATGGTAAAAATAAAAAATAAAAGAAGAAGACAACCTATTTGAAGAAATAGGCAAGCAGATTGAGAAGTTCCAGTGCATGTCATGAATCTTTTATTGGTACAAATTCTCATTCAGATACTGTTCTGGCAGAACGTTGATCTCAGGGTAGATTTTAATGCATCATTCATTCATTCATTCATCCATTCACAATCACAGATTAACATACTTGGAAGGACCTTGGAGGTCTTCTAGTCCAACCCCCTGCTTAGGCAGGAAACCCTACACCACTTCAGACAAATGGCTGTCCAATCTCTCCTTGATTAGTTTCCATCCATTGTTTCTTATCCTGCCTTCATGCGCTCTGGATAATAGATTGACGTAGATATTGGAACACTGCTATCATGTCACCCCTAGTCCGTCCATCCATCCATCCATCCATCCATCCATCCATCCATCCATCCATCCATCTATCCAATCCCTTCTTAAAGCAAAGAAGGGAAGATATAATCTATTTCCTTACCTTCTCTCCAGCATCTTCTTAAATTCAATTCTCATCAGGAAACCACGGATGCGGCTCTGTAGCATGGTCATGATCTTGGCCAAACGCTCATCCCGCAGGTCTTCCAACTTGGCCAAGACTCCAGCGCGGAAGAAGACCTGTGAAAACAATGGACTTATGTACACAAATCCATTCACAAGATCAAGTCGTAAGAACCAGCTCCCTAAACTCTTCTGGGTCCATGAGGATTGAAAGATGAGAAGAGAAGTGAGAAGAGAAGGGCCCACCCCAAGCTGACCACCAATGAAATGTGGAAACTTGGTGAACTTCCAGCACAATTGTCTTTTCCTGAAGGAAAGAAACCGTTCTTAGTACCTTAGTGTGTCCAATTTTGTACTCATTTTCTCCAAGGTCAAGAGATGCCAGAATAAGTTCAGAGGCTTTCTTGTTGTCCACAAAGCCTTGAGGAATGACGTTGGGATTTAGCACATAATACCTGACATTAAGACGACACAAACAGGAATTATTGGGTCTGGATGAGATTTCGGGATGTCAAGGTCCCAACACACCAAGGATGGAGGAAAGGGTCAACCCTATCACCTTTGCTTGAACTCGGGGTACTGCAGCCTGTTGGGGAACCCTTTGCGGCAAATACGGATACCTTCCAGGACACCGTTGCAGGACAATTGATGCAAGATCAGATGAGCGTCCACCACACCTGTAGAGACACAAAGCAGGATGACCATCTTTCCCCAACCATCACCAGAAGTTCTGCAAGGCTGTGATCTCCATGGATTTGCTCAAGCTTTCTTCAGCTTGGTGACCAAGATGGAAGCTATCTCACCCTTTTTTATCTGGATCTTGACTTGACTCTTGTCTTGGTGAGTGTTTTTCTGCCTTGTTCTGGAATACAATGCTACACTGCCCTTAACCATGGGTGCAATCTATTATACATTATGCTGAAGCATGCCTTGTTTAATCATGATTTACTGAATCAGATATTTTAACTAACATTTTGCACATCACATCAAGCATCCATGTGTTTTCTAACCTCAATGGCTGGCTAAAGCCAAACAAACCATCTCACATCATGGTAAGCCATATAAGGAGGTTGGTTTGTGTGTGGCTTGGTGTGAAGTGGATCCTAACTTTTTTAGCTTGCAAACTATACTTCATGGTTTAACCCCTCACACAATCCAACAAGAGACAAGTCAATGAAGGCATACAGTAGTTCAATATGTTATCTAAGTATTTTCCTCTGGATCTTTTAATCCTTTATTTGCACTAGGATCCATTCTTCTTTTTTCTCCAGTTTGGCAGTACAGCTAAGGCTTAAGAGAGATCCATCTTTTGGTATTGCAATCCGTAAAGCAGTGAAAAACTTCAGATCCGGCTCCAGAAAGGTGCTTTAAATTCTGCAGGATTGAGAACAAAGCATCTATCTGGAACCCTTCAAAGCACCCGTGTCTTTTCTTAAGTCACCCGCTGTATGTAGGGCATTTCCCAAAGAGAAAAATGGACGTGGTTTGCTTGTTTAAGAGATGAAAAATGATGACTTCAACTCACATACCAGATTGCTTGAACTCATTGGGCACAATGCAGCGGACAAAATGGGGCGAGGTACTGTGCAAAGTGGCCATCAGCTTGTTGAGCTGCTCCTGAAATACACAGAGAAGAAAGGAAGGAAGGAAGGAGAAAAGGGAAGAGGAGGAGGAGGGAGGAGAAAAAGGAGGAGAAGGAAGGAAGGAAGGAAGGAAGGAAGGAAGGAAGGAAGGAAGGAAGGAGAAAAAGAAGAGGAGGAGAAGGGAGGAAGGGAGGAGAAAAGGAAGAGGAGGAGGAGGGAGGAGGAGAAGGAAGGAAGGAGAAAAGGGAAAGGAGGAGGAAGGAAGGAGAAAAGGAAGAGGAGAAGGGAGGAGGAGGAGAAGGAAGGAAGGAAAGAAGGAGAAAAGGAAGAGGGAGAAGGAAGAGGCAGAGGAGAAGGAAGGAAGGAGAAAAGGAAGAGGAGGAGGGGGAGGAGGAGGAAGAGGAGGAGAAGGAAGGAAGGAGAAAAGAGGAGAAGGAGGAGGAGAAGGAAGGAAGCAGTTAGAAAGAGATGTTAATCAATATCCGTGGGACTTAGCTGGGAAGCAGTTATAACAACAATTTATTTTATTTATTTATTTGATTTGCCAATTGTTTACAAGATAATAAGTATAAGTGTATACATAGTTGTGAATACATGAAATGGGTACATATAAGAAAAATAAAAGAAGAATAAGAGAAACAATAGGACAGGGACGGTGGGCACGTTGGTGCGCTTATGCACGCCCCCTACTGGTAAAACAATGCTGGTAAAAGCTGAAGGAAGCATTAAGGAGGCACAGAATGCTCCTCGTAAGATTCCTTCAGAAACAGGAGCCACTGAGTGTGTCACTTACCCTGTAGAAGTTGGAGACGGTCATGAAGGAGGCCCCCCTTTTCTGCTTCTTGGTCCCCGAAGCTGAGGACAGCATTGAAAAGCAAGTGATTCAACGGGAACACACAAAGAGAGAGAACAGTCAACCTACGGAACGGGACACCTGGCCCCGATTGACTCACCATGGCCCCACTTGCTGCAGGACAACTCAACATTGGACAATTCCACATGGGGTCATTGAAGAGAGGGACAAGCTCACCCCAGCCCGGAGGGCTTCTCACTGGAGAAGGTTCAAAACCAAAGCAAGACAAGGTCCATTGCAGTTCACTTGTCCTTCTTTTCAGTTGAATTGTCCTCTGGTGCAGTGGTCACCAACCAGTGGTGGCCCATGAGAAAATTTTGGTGGTCCACAGAGAAATGTCACCCCCAAAGCAATTAATCCAGGCTGTGCGGGAATGCAAGGCTTGTGTCACTTGCATTGCGAACAAGACGAGGTAGTGGGAGGGGAAGGGTAGAGGGGGGGAACTTGCCCCACTCTTCCCCCCACGTGCCTGGCCTGGCCACCAGGCTGCTTCTTTCTGCTTCTTTCTTCTTCTGCTTTTGGCTGCACGCAAGGAAAGCAGCCAAAGTCTTTCTTTCTCTCCCCCAAACTCCGCCAGAAATGAATCTTTGGGACCCTGCAAGGCCTCCTGCTCCAAGAGGCTGCGCCGGCAAAGCCTCATTTCTGGTGGAGTTTGGGGGATAGAAAGAAAGACTTCTGCTGCTTCTGCTGCTTTCCTTGCACGAAGCCAAAAGTCTCTCTCTCTCTCTCTCTCTCTCCCCCTGAGAATGGAGCTGCAGATTGTATCCTGCAATCCCAAATAAAGAACAATCGAAGAAAAAAACGGGAAAACGGGGTGGAGAATTTTCCTGCAGACATTTTTGGGAGGATTTTCCCAGGGTCTCTAGTCTGCAGGATTTAAAATTATGAGTTTGGTGGTCCCTGAGGTGCAAAAGGTTGGCGACCCCTGCGGTCTGGCATTTTGGCCGTGACAACTTATCCCCCAGTGAGTTGAGTTGGCCGGGGCAAGTTGGCCTTGATCCGCCAATATCTTCAGTGATTGGCCAACTTTTCAATTCCTGTTTATTCCCAACTTTTCTTTCTGCCCATCTGTCCAATTCAGTGCCTTTCCATTCTCATTTTTTTCCATTCCTTTTGACCCACGTCAAGAGGCTTTCAATCAAATTTATCCTTATCTCACACCCCAAATATCCCAGACACGCACATTTTTGTTTGCAGATTTTCATGCAAACCATTTTCTCTTCTGTAATGGTTTCCTGCATATTACTCTTATTAATTATCTATTTTCAGGCACAGATAAATAAGTATTTTTGGTGATATTCACTACCAGGAGGCACCCCATAACTGAGATTGTCCTTATTGAGACTTCTCGTGTGTAAACAGTTATTTCTATGGGTTTCAAGCAGGAATTGAACTCACACAATTGCACTCTGTGGCCTGGATGGCTCCTAAAGCTGATGTACTGTCCATATTGATTGATTGATTAAATTTATATGCCACTTATGTCATTACTCAAAGCAACTTAGATGATGTACTGCTCTACAGCAGAGGTCTCCAACATTGTCTAATTTAAGTCTTGTGGACTTCAACTCCCACAATTCCTCATCCCCTCTCCAACCATGGCAACTTGTGGGCTGCAATTCCCAGAATTCCTCAGCCAGCAATGCTGGCTGAGGGACTCTGGGAGTTGAAGTCCACACGTCTTCAAGTTGACAAAGTTGGAGAACCCTGCTCTACAGGATGACGGGATCTCAATGAGGGCAACAAAAGAGCTACATACCTGCGGCCTCTTCTTCTTTGAAAAGAGTGCAGAGCAAAGCCATGGAAGACTTCTGGAACAAGCCCACCACCGTTTCATTCAGGGGGTCCTTGTTTTTCTCCAGCCAACCGGTGATATTATAGCCCACCTGGATTGAAAAAAAGGAAGAAGGAGAAGGCATGAAGGAATCATGACTACAACCCACGGGGAAGTCATCTCGTCATCCTTCACTAGTGGCAGAAGATAAACAAGGAAGGGTTCAACCCAAGAAAGTCCAGTTGACTTTTGGACACCCATGACCTGGATGATGGAGAATCTCCATAGACCCTCAGGCTACAACCTTGTCCACAGGGTCAACTGAGTGGTGCAAATAGGTGTGGAGCCTTCTTGGAACTGTTGAAAGGCCTGTGTTGTGGAGCTGTGCTACACCCATTTGCACGACTCAGGTAAGCCTGAGGACACAAGACAAACCTCCAGGTGGCCTCAACAACCCTTTAAAAGGATGCAGATGACCAGCTCTGCCTGCAAGGAGTATAAATCCTTTCCTTCCCCACCATCCAGTCAGAGCTGAAGAAGCCTCTTAGATGAGAAGCAAAACGTCTTCAAAATCAAACAAGGAAGTCCAGTTGCCTCTTGGAAAAAAAACCACATTTGGGACAACTATGACCTGGATGACGGAGAATCTCCATGGACAGCTCCCTCTAATTACATTCTCCACGTCCTTTAGAAGCAAATTCCATCCAATGCAAAGATCCTGTTATTCTTCCGCTATGCTTCTTGCTTTGTACTCACCGTGCCAGCGTAGTGAACCAGCTCAAAGTGGGCTTCTGCCCCTTTGCCCTTCCCCCCCTTTGGCTTCAGGAAGTTAGGGGACTTGCCCAGGTGGTTATCATACAGGGCAGCCTTGAAAGTCGCATCGCTCGCCTTGGGAAACACGCACTGCTCTTCAAGGATGGAGAAGATGCCCATGGGCTGTTGGGTGAAAGCAGACGCGAGGATCAATTCATCCGTTAGTACTGATTTACGGTTATTGGGTGTTTTTTTTTTTTTTCACAGTCTAAGCTTTGGAGGGTTTTCAATAAAAGATCACATACAATCTCACTCCATGTAGGTCCTGATCCTTCTTGATCAGAAGAAACTATTCCAAAGATGGTATAGATAGCTATCTAGCTATCTAGCTAGCTAGATGATAGATAGATAGATAGATAGATAGATAGATAGATAGATAGATAGATAGATAGACAGACAGACAGACAGACAGACAGACAGACAGACAGGATAGACAGATAAGATAGATATAGACAGACAGACAGATAGGATAGGGTAGGATAGGATAGGATAGGATAGATGATAAATGATAGATAGATAGATAGATAGATAGATAGATAGATAGATAGATAGATAGACAGACAGACAGACAGACAGACAGACAGACAGACAGACAGACTAGACAGATAAGATAGATATAGACAGACAGACAGATAGAATAGGGTAGGATAGGATAGGATAGGATAGGATAGATGATAAATGATAGATAGATAGATAGATAGATAGATAGATAGATAGATAGATAGATAGACAGACAGACAGACAGACAAGATTGGGTGGATAGATAGATAGACAGACAGACAGGATAGATAGATAGGATAGGCAGGCAGGCAGGCAGGCAAACAGAGATAGAGTAGATAAGAGACATATAAAAATAGATGGATAAATATAGAACACAGAGATACAGATCAGGAAGAGAGAGAGAGACAGATAGCAAAGAGAGAGAAAGAGAGAGAGATGATAGGCAGGCAGGGAGACAAACAGATAGATAGAGACAGATAAAAATAGGTAAATGGATAGATACAGAACACAGATACAGACAGATGATAGATAGATAAAGGAAGGAAGGAAGGAAGGAAGGAAGGAAGGAAGGAAGGAAGGAAGGAAAAATGCTTGGAACTCATATTACCCGAGGTCAGGATTGAAAACAACAACAATGGCAAGAAAGACCCCAAAGCAGCCTTCAACCTATCTGGAGAACCCCAGGTTGCTTCTGTGGGGGAGGGTTACCTTTTCCAGAAGCTCAATGCAAGCCTGGAGATCGAGACCAAAGTCAATGAAGACCCAGTCGATGCCTTCTCGCTTGTATTCCTCTTGCTCCAACACAAACATGTGGTGGTTGAAAAACTGTTGCAGCTTTTCGTTGGTGAAGTTGATGCAGAGCTGTTCAAAGCTGTTGAACTGCAAGAGGAGGAAGGTGACAGGTTGCTCACAACTTCCTACCCTTGAGGCTTACTGTTGCCTCTTTTGCTTCAGAAGTTGTACAACGAAAGAGGGTTTTCGCTTTACAAGCTGTAACGGAACCTGGTTGTAAAACAGGTCAGTCCTGTGAGTAATCCATGTTCCTTGCGGCGGCCAATAAATGAAATCATGGCTTGCCAACAACCAGAAGCAATTAGCAGCTTTCAGCGAAACTGTAGTACAAACAATGGGGTCAGCCATGACTGAGGCATTTTCCAAACGACTGTAAACATGCATGCAAACATCCATGAACACCAACTAGCAGTCAAATGTTCTTTAATTTGACAACATACAGACAGATGGAACCCCGTTTTCATGCTTGGTTGGGGATCAAATCTGCTTTCCCACCTGACCCCACCAAAAACCCAAGGTAGATTGGAGGGCTGAGGGACAGTAGAAGTCTAGCTATTGATGGCAAGCTGGAAAATATGGAAGGTGGTGTCTTGGTGTCAATGTAACGGAATGGGTGGGACATTGATGACTTTCATTCTACATGCCGGGGTTTTTTTTGGGGGGGGGTTGTCCCCCAACTCTGAATCATGTGCAATAAAAAAAAATCATTCATGGCTTCTGGATACCTCAAAGATCTCAAAACCAGCGATATCCAGGACGCCAATGAAGAACTGCCGCTGCATCTTGGTGTCCAGGGTTTTGTTGATCCTGACCACCAGCCACTTAAACATCTTGTCGTAGACGGCTTTGCCCAGGGCGCCAACGGAGTTCTGGCATTGGTCCATGTTTTGCCCCTTCTGCACAAACTCATTGCCTACTTTCACCCGGGGTCTGGTAATCCCCTTCTGAAGGTCTCCAGAGTTCAGGCCCATGAGGTGGGCGACTTTGTCAGCCACTGCCAAAAGATCAAAACAGAGACATTTATTGATGGATCGTTTCAGGGGTGGGATTCTACAGGTTCACACCTATTCGCCAGAACCGGTTGTTAACATTCTAAGCAGTTCAGAGAACCGGTTGTTAGAAGAAATTACTGGGCTAATCCTGTAAGGAAGGCAGGAAGGAAACATTCTGGTGTTGCTTACAGAAACTGCCTCTCCGTTAACCCTTATTACATTCTTGGCAGGGTTAGACTTCTTTTCTCAGGAACTTCTCTTGAGTTTTTTTCCCCTCCTTTGCTGGTACTTTGCTTGTGTGGAGTGACCATTCAAAGTTACAATGGTACCGAAAAAAGTGACTTATGACCATTTTTCACACTTACGACTGTTGCAGCATCCCCACAGTCATGAGAGGCCAGGCGAGGAGATGCGTGCCTCGATGTGAGTGATGTTGAGTTGGCCATGCCCAGCCAGTCACATGACCACTAAGCCACGCCCACCAACTAAGCCACGCCCACAGAACCGGTTATTAAAAAATTTGAATCCCACCCCTGGATGGTTTCCATAGACCAACTCTGTGATCCCGCAGTTCTGTAACTTAATGGGGACCTTAGGACAGTGATGGCGAACCATTTTGTTGTAGTGTGCCCCCGCCCTGCCCCCTTACCTGCACTGCGCATACAAGCTAGGCGGATATGACCTCATTGATGATCCTCACTCCGTCAAGGACCTCAGAGTATTCATATCTAATGACCTAAGCGCCAGAGCTCACTGTAACAGCATTGCCAAAAAGGCATTAAGAGTTGTAAATCTAATCTTACAAAGGTTCTCTTCTGGAAATATTGAATTGCTAACTAGGGCATACAAAACATTTGCTAGACCAATACTTGAATACAGCTCATCTGTCTGGAATCCGCACTGAATATCGGACATTAATACAGTTGAGCGAGTCCAGAAGTATTTCACAAGAAGAGTACTACACTCCTCTGCTCGCAACAGAATACCCTATATCACCAGGCATGAAATTTTGGGCTTGGACAATCTTGAACTATGCCGCCTACAGTTGCACTTAAGCGTAGTACACAAAATTATCTGCTACAATGTCCTACCAGTCAATGACTTCAGCTTAAACCACAACAACACAAGAGCACACAACAGATACAAACTCAATGTTAACTGCTCCAAACTCGATTGCAGAAAGTACGACTTCAGCAACAGAGTGGTCAATGCCTGGAGTGCACTACCTGACTCTGTAGTTACATCCTCTAACCCCCTCCCCCTCCTTTAACCTCAAACTATACACTATTGACCTCACCCCATTCCTAAGAGGTCTGCAAGGGGCGTGCATAAGTGCACCATCGTGCCTACCGTCCCTGTCCTATTGTCCCCATTTAATCGTACCTATTTTCTGTATTCTTACTCATGTTTATACTTATTATTTTGTAAGCGATTGATAAATCAAATCAAACCAAATAAATAAATAAATGGATTCTGCAACCGTCATAAACAGGAACCATCTGAATTTTGATCCCATGGCCATGTGCAATGGTCATCGGTGTGGAAACCGGTCATAAGTGACTTTTTCCAGGGCTGTTGTAACGTGGAACGCTCACTGAGCAAAGGGTTGTAAGATGAGGACCATTGGCCTTCGTCCCCACTGCGTTACCCTCGGTGGTGTCCACTTCTGCTTGTTCCTCTCTCGGCTTCTGCTTGAACTTCATGTTGCCGAAGTGTATAATGCCCCCCGTGAGTTTGTACACACCGTTCTTCTCCTCTCCGGTGAAGCCCAGGACATCGAAGGCCACCTTGGCAGAGAAGGAAGCAGGACACAAAGGGTTATTACCAAAGCCCGTCACGGGGTTTTAAGCTTAGCATGTAAGCACCATTTTGAACGTTTTTCGCCCGTTTTTGGCCAAGGTGGTGGCCCACACCACCTTTGAACACGTACGTCTGTGAGGAGCAGTTCTTCCCCATCATCCAAGTTTTCCACCTGGATTACCCCTTGGCTCATCCATTGGTATTCCTTGGGATCCGGGACACACAGCAAGCTCCCTGGGGCAACAAAAGGCATGTCAGAATGGGGCATTTTTTGCTTGTTGGGATGTGAAGAAAGCAATGGAAATGGCCCCGAAGGGAACATATATAAGTTTTAAAGAAATGTCTCTCTCTTTCTCTCTTTGCCTCTCTCTCTGTTCTTTCTTTCTTTCTTTCTTTCTTTCTTTCTTTCTTTCTTTCTTTCTTTCTTTCTTTCTTTCTTTCTTTCT
>NW_020716852.1:672823-683583 GCF_900518725.1 Notechis scutatus
TAATAATAATAATAATAATAATAATAATAATAATAATAATAATAATATAGGAAATACTACTGCTCTGATGGTCATTTCGAAAAATCCTTAGTGAGCACCTAGAAGCCAAGAGGAACATAGGGGCCAAATTTCAAGTTTGTAGGCTTTATGGTTTTGGAGATTTTGTGATGATGCGTGAGTGGTATTTCACTCTCTCTCTCTTTCACTATTATTAACAATAATAAGAGTGAACAGAATAGTTTTGACTAGATTTCTCTTTATATTAGTTTATTTGTAAAGAAGAAGAAGCATTTTGGAACGCTTAAGGATGTCGGGTTGTTTTATCAGAACAACCACTTAATCATGGTTCCAACCGCTACTGGATAATAGACCTCAGATCGATTTACCTGGCCTTGGGCAGAGGTTTTGCCGGTGCCTCCGATGTTGGCAAAATACTGGATGACTTTCTTCGTGTTTTCAGTTTTGCCCGCTCCGGATTCTCCGCTAGAGGTAAAAGGAAGAGGATTATATATCAGTACAGGCAGTCCTACACTTACGACCACGATTTCTGCTGCTAAGCGAGACATTTTTCAAGTGAGCTTTGCCTCATTTTACAACCTTCCTTGCCACAGTGGCTAAGGGAATCACCCCCAAAATTCAGCCCAAAACTTATGTTGCTAAGCAAGACATTTATTGAGTTTCCCTCCCATTTTACGACCCCCCCCCCCCCCCCCATCGTTAAGTGAATCCCTGCAGTTGTTAAGTTAGCCACATGGAGGGTTTCGGAGGAACCTGGCTTCCCTGTTCAGTTTGTTCATCCGAAGGTCGCAAAAGGGGACCATGTGACAGTGGGACCATGGTAAATATGAGTCCGTTGCCAAGCGTCTGAATTTCATTGGGGATGCTGTTGGGCTGCTGCAATGGTCATAGGTGTGAAAAATGGTCATCAGTCCCCTTTTTTTCAGTGCTATTGTAACTTTGGTCACTAAATGAACTGTTCTAAGTCAAAGACCATCTGTATGGTAGAGCTAAAAGGAACTTCTTCTTGTTGTGCCATATATCTGTCATCGGACATCGGCGATCATGTTGGCGATCCTATTTTTATCGACAGCCACACGAAAAAAGGCTGTTGAGTTTTGTCCAAACCGGTCTCTTCGATTTTGAAGCCCTGATGTTCTTCTTCTGCTTGGACCACGTTTGCCTTCCATCTTTCCTTGGAGGATTAAGTGAAGGATGCTGTATTTTTCTGGGAATCCTTCAAGAGTGAGGCCTAAATAGAGTCTCACTTTTCAGCACCCAGGTATTAACAAGCTATCATTACAATTAGTAATTCTTCTTCTTCTTCTTCTTCTTCTTCTTCTTTCTTCTTCTTCTTCTTCTTCTTCTTCTTCTTCTTCTTCTTCTTCTTCTTCTTCTTCTTCTTCTTCTTCTTCCTCCTCTTCCTCCTCCTCCTCCTCCTCCTCCTCCTCCTCCTCCTCCTCCTGCCCTATCCGTCATTGGATGTTGGTGATTATGTTGGCGATCCTATTTTTATCAACAGCCACATGAAAAAGGGTTGCTGAGTTTTGTCCAAACTGGTCCCTTCGATTTTGAAATCACCATGTTCTTCTTCTGCCTGGACGTTGTTTGCCTTCAATCTTTCCTTGGAGGATTAAGTGAAGGATGCCGTATTTTTCCGGGTGTCACATCCCATGTCCGAAATAGTCTAACGTTAGCATTTTTTTATGGTTTTGATGATTTCCCTTGGCTTTCCTAGGCACTTATCACCTCCTCCTTTCTGATTTTGTCAACCCAACTTATACATAACAGCCGCCTGCAAATCCACATTTCAAATGCTTCTAATCTCTTCAAGGAACCTCGAAACATTTATTCCAACAGGAAAATACATCTTCTGCAAACAATTCTTGATGCCTGCAATAAACTTTCTCATTAGTGTCTGTTGCCAGGAAATCGATTTTAAGCTGTTCTTTTTTTTATTATTAATTTGGTCGCTTATTCATACGATATGCTTTTATTTTTCTTTGTACGGTGCGTAGAGCATTAAAAACCAAGCCATTTTTATTAATATTTTAGTAGGGAATATATAGAAAGAAAAATAGGGCCACTTACGTGATCAGCATAGATTGGTTTTCTCGATCTACGGAGGAAGAGAGAAAGCGAACACTGGATTATCTGTTTTTTTCCCTAAATCCCATGGAATTGATCAATAGCTAATTATCCAAGTAAACTCTTGAGAAGCATGAGCCTTAGGAATGGAGGTGGCTGGCCCTTGCCTGATTATAAAATTTGGGCTGGTATCCTTGTCTTTGTATAAACAGAACAAGAGACAAAAGACCTTTACAGAACAATAGAAAAAGAGTTGCAAAGGTCCTCGGAGGTCTTCTAGTCTAACCCTGGTACCTTTGGCTTTGTGTAAATGGAACAAGGGACAAAAAGAGGACCTTTATAGAATAACTAGCTCTCTACCCGTGCTTCGCGACAAAACTATATGGTCGGGTTTAGATTTGGGGGAGGAAAATAGGGTGGTGGGAAATCTGCCTCCGCCTACCAGCATCCGTCAGTATTTATCTGGCTAGCGTCCTGTTTGGAGACTGAAAGGGTATTTGCTGCGTGAGCAATAAGGAGACAGCAAAGAGCCTGGGCATGGCTTAGCTCAACTGTTGTGTACTAAAGCTGCTTGGTGAAACTGAAACTGAAATTCCTCTGCTTGTGTTTTGCCTTTGGAAGAGATTTCTTTTCAGGTGGGGAGGGGGAGTAGAACTCCTTAGCATCAGAGTGTAATAATAATAATAATAATAATAATAATAATAATAATAATAATAATAATAATAATAATAATAATAATAATAATAATAATAATATAGGAAATACTCTAAATGTTCTGATGGTCACTTCAAAAAATCCTTTCTTAGTGAGCACCTAGAAGCCAAGAGGAACATATGGGCCAAATTTCAAGTTTGTAGGCTTTACGGTTCTGGAGATTTTGTGATGATTTGTGAAGGGTATTTCGCGATAGATAGATAGATAGATAGATAGATAGATAGATAGATAGATAGATAGAAGATAGATGGATAGATAGATAGATAGACAGATAGAAGATAGATAGATAGATAGATAGATAGATAGATAGACAGATAGAAGATAGATGGATAGATAGATAGATAGATAGATAGATAGATAGATAGATAGAAGATAGATAGATAGATAGATAGATAGATAGATAGATAGATAGACAGATAGAAGATAGATAGATAGATAGATAGATAGATAGATAGATAGATAGAGATAGATAGATAGATAGATAGATAGATAGATAGATAGATAGATAGATAGATAGATAGACAGACAGACAGACAGACAGATAGATAGATAGATAGATAGATAGAATAACAGCAATGGGCGGGAACCTGGAGGTCACTTTGTCCAACCTGGAAGCAGGAGAACCTTTGCCATGGCAGACAAATGGTTTTCCAATCTCTTCCTAAACATCTCCTGTGTTGGATCATCCACAACTTCTGGAGGCAAGTTGTTCCACTGAGTAATATGTCCTCCCTGTTAGGAAGTTTCTCCTTTAGATTCCTTCTCTCCTGGATGAATTTCCGCCCACTGCTTCTTCTCCTGCCTTCAGGTACTTTGGAAAACAGGCTGACCACACCCTCCTCTTTGTGGCAGCCCCTCCGATATTAGAAGGCTGCTATTATGCCTTTCCCAGCCCTTCTTTTCGCCAAGCTGGACATGCCCAAATTCCTGCAACCGTTAAAGGACCTTTGAGGACCTTCTCAGCACTCACCCATAAGCATGTCGTGGTAGGCGATGTCTGAGATGGAGAAAAGGTGAGGAGGCACCTCTGTACGCTTCCTACCCTTGAACATCTGGGCCACACGGCCCCCGTAAATGGGTAGCCACTTGTAAGGGTTGATGGTGACACAGAAGAGGCCGGAATATGTCTAAGGAGGAGAACAAGGCAGACAAGATCAGCTTCCAATCACATTTCAGCATGGTCTCGTTTAAAGAGCAGGATGACCCAACTCCGAGTCTCATCCATAAGTCTAGGAGTAACCATTACTGAGTTTAATTCCCCAATGAATTTGCTTTATCTCTTAGTGCATGTTGGGGTTCGACAGCAACCTGTGCAGACGGCAGCGGAATCGGACAGTGGGAAAGAACGGGGACCAGTCCAAGAGTCTAGGGAGGACTCGGACGAGGGTCCTGCATTCGATGCAGAGAGGGGGCCAGGACCATTTGGGAGTGGGGTGCTGACTCCAAAGCCTCCAGAACCTGATAGCAGCGAGGCAGAGGAACAAGGGGAGCCTGTTCCCAGTGTGTGTGTGTGTGTGTGTGCACAGACGCCTTCTAGAAGGCGACAGCAGCTGAGACAAAAGGGGCGGCTTGGGAGTAAGGCTGGGAGGTGATTGCCCCTCCCCTAAGGTATAAAGGAGGTGCAAAGGTAGAGAAACCTTTGCAGGAAGCAACGTTGTTCGCTCTGTTCGGATTAAACCTTGAAGCTCTGCGGGGACTTAGTACTCTGTTTGGCTTTTTACAGTTCATTTGGCACTTTGGTTGTCAGCAGGCATTCAAAGGAGAGAAAGGTGGGTGCTTATCTCGAGGAACTGTTTGGGACTCATTACGGGCTGGGAACGAACATAATTCCAAGCCATTGAAATAAAACAAGAGTTGTTTGGACTAAGCATGTGCTTGATTAGGGTCTCAGGAAGCCTTGGCCAGAACAGTGCAAGGGTCTGCAACCTTAAACACTCCAAAAGCCATACTTCCTGTTGTTAAGTGAGATATTTTTAAGGGAGTTTTACTCCGTTTGATGACTTTTCTTGCCACTGTTGTTAAGTGAATCACTGCCGGTGACAAGTTAGCCATCTGGTTGTTAAGCGAATCTGGCTTCCTCAATGACTTGCCTTGTCACAAGGTCGCAAAAAGGGGATCACATGACCTTGGGACACACGGCGACCGTCATAAGTAACGAGTCAGTTGCCGAGCATCTGAATTGTGATCCCATCATCCCGGGGATGCTGCAAAGGTCATAAGTGTGAAAAACGGTCACGTCAGTTTTTTTTTCCCCAGTGCCGCTGTAACTTCGAACTGTTGTAAGTCAAGGACTGCCTGTCGTTGCCCAACTGTGCTGCAGAGTTTTGGTAACATTGGACACTGTTCTCTTCCCAGTGCTGAAATTGGTTTCACCTGCCAATTGAACACTCTCTACTTCTACGCAGAACCCAAAGACGACCAAGGGGATGCCACCTTCTTATTCATTACAAGGAGCAACAGGGGAATTTCCATTTTGTGGATCATGTAACAGGGAACTGCCTCCATCTCAGAATCAGAATAGAGCTGGAAGGGACCTTAGAGGTCTGCTAGTCCAGCCTCCTGCTCCAGCAGGAGATCCTATACTATTTAAGACAAGTGACTGTCCAGTCTTTTATTAAAAACCTTCAGTGATGGAGCACTCACAACTCCTGGTGGCAAGCCGTTCCACTGGTTAATTGTCCTCAAAGTTAAGAAGTTTCTCCTTTAATTCCAGGTTGCTTCTCTCCTGGATTAGTTTTAATATCCATTGTTTTTCGTCCTGCCCTCTGGTGCAGGACAAGAAACCGTGAATATCTCCCAATATTCATATATAAAAATTTTAACATATTTTTTTTTAAAAAAAGAAACAAGAATCATGTTCTTTTAACGACCCCATAATCCCCTGGCAACTGAATGGAGCTGAGTGTTTACTGGCCAGATGCCGTACCTGTTGCCGACGGGGAGTTTTTTCAGCAGATATATCCGCATTGTGCCCAAAGAGAGAAATAACTGTGTCTGCCTAGGATCGAATTCACAGCCTCCTGATTGTGAGGCCACCACACCACACACACACACACACACACACACAAAGAAACAAGAATATCTCCCAAATATCTGTCTCCCCCCCTCCCCCAGGAACGAAAGATGGTCCTAACCATCTCGGGGGGGGGGGTCCAAGCAATTCAAACGCTTCTACCCATTTTCTCTCCCACTTACATAGATCCTCATCATAATGTAACGCTGCCGGAGGTTATCCAGGACGCTGGCTTCGTTCAAGAAAGTCATATTTGCCATATCGTTGACCTGGTAGAACTTAGGTGGGTTCATCTGCTGGACATCGTCCTTCTTGACGGTGAGTGTCTATGGGGTGGTGGTAAAAAAACAGCTGTGAGCCTACCAGGGATATTCTGGGGGTCACACCACCCTTAAATTCACCAATGTGGAAACTCATTGTTCCTTTCTCTCTCCCAAAGGTAAGAAATAGTGGGTTTAAATGATAAGGAAGTTGATTCTGGTGGGACACCAGGAAGAAGGTCCCTAACAATAAAGATTGTTTGACAGTAGAATAGTCTACTTTGAGAGATGCCGAACTCTCTGCAGATCAACAGATCCTGGAAGACCATCTGTCAAAGATACTGTAATAATGGATTCATGCACTGGCAAGAGGTTAGATTAGATACCTTCAAGATCCTAACTATTATCCATATTCTACTGTGATTAATACGTGGAAACTTCAGCTATTAGGCACTCCATGCAACGTTCAAAACACGCCCTATCTCATCTTCCCTGCCCCTTGATTTGAGTGATCCTTCCAGGTCCCAACTTAAGAGACATACAAAGTCCAAGTGGACTTTCCCCAGTCTATCAATTTACCTGATTGGTCACCGTCTTCACCGTGACTTGTGTATCAGTTTCCGACTGGATCTCTCCAGCCAGGAAACCTTCCTTCTCGTCCTTCACCCAACAGGACTTCTTGATGTCGTACGGTTTGCTCATTGCTTCAATCTTCTCCTTCTCGGTGGGAGCCAAGAAAGGCATGGGGTCAACATCATCCCCGCATTCTCCTTTGTACCCACCAGGCATGTTGGCTTGGATTCAGGCGCAGGATGGATCCAGAAAGGAAGAAAAGCTTGAGGGAAGAGTGCAATCCACAAAGTTCCTGGAAGAGAATGGGAAACTGTCTTAAGATATCCATCTATCTATTTATCCATCCATCTATCCATCCATCCATCCATCCATCCATCTGTCCATCCAATCCCAGCTCTGTCTCTTATCCCTCCTGTCCTGTTCCCATGCCAAAGTTCCAACCAGGAGTACCTCTTGAAGAACCAAGACCGAAAAATGCTTTTAGATGCTGACTGGCTGGTGTCTTTTATACCATCCGATGTGTCTTGAGCTATCTTTTTCTCCTAGTAAGTGCCAAGGACTTTATCAACAGAAAGCTCATTGGTCCAGGATTTTTTCTCCCTTAGGAGAGATCAAATAATGCAACAACTTCTTGGGAGCTTCTCCTTCCTGTCTGTCTCCTTTTAGGGCATCTTGTGGACTTCTCTTTGCCACTCAAGGGACTGGAGAAGTCCAAAATAGACTCTCCTGCCTTGCAGATTTTTCTTTTGAAGACAACCCTTTGGTTGTTACTTCAATTTAAAGCATGCTTCTCATTCAAGCAGGCAACCCATTTCTCCTGAGGCCTAGCCCAACTTGGTGGAATCCAGGAATAGCTTTCATGCCAAATGTATGAGCTGGTTTTTTTTTTTATTGTTTTGTTTCTGTCAAACTGAACTGGGGGAGTCATCTGACTTCCTTATAATATAGGAGTCTCCAAACTTGGCAACTTTAAGACTTGTGGACTTCAACTCCCAGAATTCTTCAGCTAGCCATGCTGGTTGGGGAAATCTGGGAGTTGAAGTCCACAAGTCTTCACAGAAAACAGATAATCAGAGTTGCAAGGGACCTTGTAGGTCATCTAGTCCAACCCTCCACCCAAGCGGGAGACCCTATACCATTTTTGACAGATGGCAGCCCAGTCTCTTCTTGAAAGCTTCCAGTGATGAAGCTCCCACAAATTCCGAAGGCAACTTCTGTCCATGGGTTGATTGTTCTCACTGTCAGAAAATTCCTCCTTATTTTCAGGTTGAATCTCTCCTGGATCGGTTTCCATCCATTATTCCTTGTTTGGCCTTCAGGTGGCTTGGAAAATAGCTTGACCCCTTCCTCCTCTCTGGGGCAGCCCCTCAAATATTGGAAGACTGCTATCCTGTCTCCCCTGGTCCTTCTCTTCACCACACTAGCCAAGCCAAGTTCCTGCAACCGTTCATTGTATGTTTTAGCCTCCAGCCCCCTAATCATCCTGGTTGCTCCTCTCTGCACTCTTTCTAGAGTCTCAACATCTTTTTTATAATGTGGTGACCAAAACTGGATGCAGTCTTAAAGTTGCCAAGTTTGGAGACTCCTGTTATAATGCAACCAGGAAAACAAACAAACAATGATTTAACGTGATTTATTGCTCTCTAGATCATGGCTGAAGCCTTAGGTGGATTTACTCAGAAATACTCTTTTTTTCCACCCTGCTTGGGCCTGCCAATTTTTTTTTCCTTTTAATCACTCAGAAGCAGGTGGCTGTAGTAATAAAAAAAAACCCATAACTTTTCAGCCCCCAGAGTGGGGTTGTAAGACCTTTTTTTTGTGTAGTATAATTCTGGTTGGGGAATTTCGGGAGTTGGAAGTCCTCCACACCCCTTGGAGCAGGGGCCCCCAAACGTGGCAACTTTAAGACTTGTGGACTTCAACTCCCAGAATTCTCTAACCTGGGGAATTCTGGGAGTTGAAGTCCACAAGTCTTAAAGTTGACACCTTTGGAGACCTCTGCCTTAGAGTTACTCAGGTGAAGGGCTACTGGCCTACGTGGTTCTACTCAAAGGTCAGTTTCCTTGAAGTCCAGGAGGCTGACCAGGGAGGAATGGGTGCAACAGCAGAGAACAAGTTGTGGGAAAGAGAGAAAGGCTCAGGTGGAGGGGACAGCTGAAAACACAGACCTGCTCTTGGTCCCTGTTAAAAGGAACTGGGCCACGAAGTCACCCACACACCCCACCTAAATAATTCTCCAAGGTGCGGAGAGTAAATATTTATTTAGCATGAGAGAACAGTTAATATTTATTTTGTGGTGTGATGTTGTTACTCTGAAGTACTCTGGGGGCTGGAAGGAGCATGTGGCAGTCAAGGTGAAAGGGGGTTGGGGAGCAGCAGAACAAAATGCTAAATTTCTCTGCCTGCCTGTCTGCCTGTGTCTTCCATAATCTTTCTTCCTTCTACTTTTCTTTTCTTCCTTTTCCATCTTCCTTCCTTCCTCCTCTCCTTTGCTTTCCTCCTTCCCTTCCTTTTTCTTCTTTTCCATCACCTTCCTTCCTTCCTCTTTCCTTCCTTTTCCATCTTCCTTCCTTCCCCCTTTCCTTTCCACCTTCTCTCCTTCCCTTCCTTTTCCTTCTTTTCCATCATCTTCCTTCCTTCCTCTTTCCTTTCTTCTCCATCTTCCTTCCTCCTTTCCTTTCCTTCCCCCTTCCCTCCTTTCCTTCCTTTCTTTTCCTTCTTTCCTTTTCTTTCTTTTCCACCATCTTCCTTTTTTCTTCCTTTTCCTTTTTCCATTGTTTTTCCTTTTCCCATTGTCTCTCCTCTCCTCTCCTTTCCCTTCCTTTCCTTTCCTTCCTTTTCTTTCTTTTCCACCATCTTCTATACTTCCTCTTTTCCTCTTCTTAGATTTCCTTCCCTTTCCATCATCTCCCCATCTTCCCCCCAAAAAGTCATGCCTTCCACAATTCTCCCTCCTTCCCCCCTTCAGCCCAGGCTGAGAGAAAGAGTGGGGGGCTGGGCTCTTCTGCTTGGCAGGTGCTTTCTTAGCCCTTAAACAAATACCAAGGAAGGCCGAGGCTTCTATTTTGATGGGGCAAGATCATTCCCAGCTGCTGCTACCCGTTCACACTATTCCCGCCGGGTTTCCAGCCACAGATTGAGCTGGGCTTTGGTCCAAAGAAGGACAAAACACTTATCTACACATCTATTTTGAGAGATGGTTGATCCATGCTAAGAAAGTCTGGAATTGCCCGGGCAACAGTGTGTTGTTATAATTTGCAGAAAAACAGATGATGGGTTGGGAAAGAAATGAGTCCAACTTGCCGAGGGAAAAGCCTTTTTTTCCTCCTCCTCCTCCTCCTCCTCCTCCTCCTCCTCCTCCTCCTCCTCCTCCTCCTCCTCCTCCTCCTCCTCCTTCTTCTTCAAAATTGCTCTTCTGAAATTATTTCGAGAGAAGGCAATGTAGCACCTGGAATATCCACAGTTCCCTCCTTGGTGTCAGCTAAGCCGGAGACTTGGTTTAAACCACATGTCTGCTAACACCTGTTCACACCCCTTGCTAACTCACGATGAACTGAGATCCTGGTTTCACCAATTCAGCCAGTTATTGAGGCTTGCATGGAAATAGTGACTCCCTGAATTGGCTGTGACTCAACACACGTATTCAGAGTCAATCCGTTGGGCTGCTCTTTGGAGGAAGGATTTAATAAATTGCGCTGGGCGATCAATGTTCATTCAGGGGTCCTTGGTGCTCTCTGAGCTTGGTTGTTTTCTTGTAGGCGTTTCATGACCCAACTTGGTAACATCATTAGTGCTAGAAAGGAGTGGGTTTGTGGATAGAGAAGGAGAAGAGAAATGAAGTAGAGGTGAAGGAGGAGGAGATGGAGAGGAGGAAAGGGGGAGGAAGAAAAGGAGGATAGAAGGAGGAAAAGGATAGGAGGAAAAAGGGAGGAGGAGGAGGAGGAGGAGAGAGAGAGAAGGAGAAGGAGAAGGAGAAGGAGAAGGAGAAGGAGGAGGAGGAGGAGGAGGAGGAGGAGAAGGAGAAGGAGAAGGAGAAGGAGAAGGAGAAGGAGAAGGAGAAGAAGAAGAAGAAGAAGAAGAAGAAGAAGAAGAAGAAGAAGAAGAAGAAGAAGAAG
>NW_020716852.1:683593-698933 GCF_900518725.1 Notechis scutatus
AGAAGAAGAAGAAGAAGAAGAAGAAGAAGAAGAAGAAGAAGAAGAAGTAGTAGTAGTAGTAGTAGTAGTAGTAGTAGTAGTAGTAGTAGTAGTAGTAGTAGTAGTAGTAGTCCTTGGTGCTCTCTGAGCTGGGTTATTTTCTTGCAGACATTTCATGACCCAACTAAGTAACATCAGCAGGGCTTGGCAAGTACTAGCATTAACCTCCTGGTAGTTGGGTCACTAAACGTGTGCAAGAAAACAACCCAGCTCAGAGGGCACCAAGGACCCCACAGTCCTCTTCCTGACTTCCTTTTCTCCTCCTCTCCACAAACCCCACTTCCTTCTAGCACTGACAATGTTCCCTAGTTGGGTCATGAAACGTCTGCAAGAAAACAACCAAAGACCCCTCATTTCAACTCTGAGCTGCAAACATTCTCCTTTAAAGTCAATTCAGGAAGTGGGTTCTGCATCTAGGTCAGCTTGAAAGCAAGTCCATTGGGAAGAATGAGAGACCAAAACTTACGAGTAAACTCCAATGAACATAAGGGGGAATCAAACCTTTAGGGCAAGAGTCTTCAAACGTGTCAAGTTTAAGACTTGTGGACTTCAACTCCCAGAATTCCTGAGTTAACATGACTGGAGGAGGAACTCTGGGAGTTGAAGTCCACAAGTCTTAAAGCTGTCAACTTTAAAGACCCGTACTTTAGGGGGTCTACTCTGAAGGGAGCCCTATTGCACTTAAAGAGAATTTCTTCCAGGGGTGAGCATGCCAATCAACGCTGCTCTGCAACTTTTTAACCATCACAGTCTTGATAAGCAACAATTCACGCGTGCAAAATAAATAAATAAATAAATACATAAGTAAGTAAGTAAGTTACCGGTCCTGCGCAGGCGCAGTGGGAACCCACTCGCCCGCATTTCTTTTCGCTGAGGCTTGTGTCAACTCAAAACCCTGAAAAGGGGCGGAGCTTCTTGGAGGTGTGACCCAATCAAAAGACGAGGATGGGTGATTGACCCATTTCCCGGGAAATTTAAGTATTGTTCAGAGCGGCTGCTGTTACACAGTTGTAAAAGCATTTTGTACCAAGAGACTGTGAGTAGCCGGGTTGTAATTTGGTTTTCTTTGCATTCCTAGGAACAGAGGCTTATAAATGTATTCAATTTTATATCCAAGACATGTTATTCATTCTGGGGTGTGGTTTTTTTGCCTATGCAAATGTTACTCAGTAATAATTAAATGAAGGGAAGGTTTAGTTTGTATATAATTCTGAGGGTTTTTTTTTAATCCAGTGGCTCTCAATGGCTGTGTTTAAGCCGCATGCTTAACCTGGTTATTATGTTTTTATTTCTATTCCCACCTGTATTTTTTATAAAGAGCTCAAGGTGGCAAATGTACTTAATACTCCTTCCGCCTCCTCTTTTCCCCACAACAACCCTGTGAGGTAGGTTGGGCTGAGAGAGAGAGGGACAGGCCCAAAGTCTCCCAGCCAATTTTCATGCCAAGGTAGGATTAGAACTTGTGGCTCTCCCATTTTCTAGCCTGGTGCTTTAACTGCTAGACCAAACTGGCTCTTGAATATTAAGTTAACCCATCATTAACAATTAACCCATCATTAACCCATGCATGGAGCTTTAGACTACAATAATTAGGAGGCCTGGCTTCACCAAACATGTTAGAGGAAAACTCGCCTGCTGAAGGTGAAAAATTAAGAAAACTTAGTGTCTCTTGCCAATAAGACTTGGTGGGCTTGTAACTGACTTGTTCAAATGTTAGTACAACGCCTGTCTTCAAGTCTGTTTTAAAGTAATTTCTGCAGCTCTTGGTGGGATAGAATTTGTTTTTTCCAAGGTGCTATGAGTTTGGCCTAGATTGAAACCAAACTGCCCTGCCTTTTAAAATCTCCTTTCTCCGCCTTGGCCTCAGCCCAAAAGTGAATTTGGAAAAACAAAGAACTCTCTTTTCCATTAAAAATGAATTTGGGGTGAATTATAAATGCTATCAAATCTATTAGGAGAATCATATTGGGCAAGCAGAAAACATTGTACTGGCTGGTGGGGTTAAGCTCCTGAGTCAACTATTTTTCCGTTCACCTAGGTGTAAGGAGACATACCTGGCGAACCTGTCTGGGCTTTGCAGGACGTGGGTCATGTCTACCACAAAGGAGCAAGATGAACGCATGAGGAAATTCAAAAACAAAGGCAAAGATTTGGCAGTAAGTACTTACCAAACCCAGTGGGTTCTTTTTAAATCCGTAATTGGAGTCTTAGTGGACAGTCAGCTAAATATGAGCCAGCAGTGTGCAGCAGCAGCCAAAAAAGCTAATGCAATCCTAAATTGTATTAACAGAGGGATACAATCAAGATCAAGAGAGGTACTAATACCATTCTATAAAGCCTTAGTAAGATCACACCTACAGTACTGCATCCAGTTTTGGTCACCACACTATAAAAAAGATGTTGAGACTCTAGAAAAAGTACAGAGAAGAGCAACCAGGATGTTGAGGGGACTGGAGGCTAAAACATATGAAGAACGGTTGCAGGAACTGGGCCTGGCTAGTCTAGGGAAGAGAAGGACCAGGGGAGACAGGAGAGCAGTCTTCCAATATTTGAGGGGCTGCCCCAGAGAGGAGGAGGGGGGTCAAGCTATTTTCTAAAGCACCCGAAGGCCAGACAAGGAATAATGGATGGAAACTGAACAAGGAGAGATTCAACCTGGAAATAAGGAGGAATTTTCTGACAGTGAGAACAATCAATCAATGGAACAGAAGTTGCCCTCAGAAGTTGTGGCAGCTTCATCACTTGAGACTTTCAAGAAGAGATTGGACGGCCATTTGTCAGAAATGGTGTAGGGTCTCCCGCTTGGGCGGCGGGTTGGACTAGATGATCTATAAGGTCCTTTCCAACTCTGATTATTTGTTAAATTATCTGTTAATGCTCGAGTCTCTTCCTTGGTAGGAAATCCGTAGACGAAAAATTGAAGTCAGAGTTGAACTTCGCAAAGCAAGGAAAGATGAACAGATTTTGAAGCGAAGGAACATCTGTTTTTTGGCTGAATCCAGCCTGTCTCCCGAGAAAGACGAGAAGAACATGGTATGCGTGGGTGGTAGTAGTAGCAGCAGCAGCGTGATAAGGAGAAATGCTCCATAGTAAAACTCATTTTTACCCCCCTCTGTAGATCTTAGCCCAAGAATATATTATATCTTGTTACAAATTTCATTTTCTATGGCAGCTCTCTCCCACCTTTTCTGTTTAAATGCTGAGGATTGCAAGGTTCAGAAATCCAAGGTTCATTTGTATTGGTTGTGAATTCTGCATTTGTAATTCTCACACATCTGAAAGAAGCCTGGTTTTATAAGGCCCTTTTCACACCTGTTGACTGTTCACACTTGTTGACTGAACATGAGAGAGTTGGAAAACAGGCCATTACCAAGAGCCATATCTTCAGGCATAGAATCAAGATTATGTGAAGTATTAATGCCCCTTTATAAAACCCTAGTACAGAGGTCTCCAAACTTGGCAACTTTAAGACTTGTGGACTACAACTCCCAGAATTCCAGCTGGCTGAGGAATTCTGGGAGTTGTAGTCCACAAGTCTTGAAGTTGCCAAGTTTGGGGACCCCTGCTCTAGTAAGACCCCCCACCTGGAATACTGCAACCAATTTTGGTCACCAGACTACAAAAAAAAGATGTTGAGACTTTGGAAAAAGGTCAGAGAAGAGCAACTAAGAGGATCAAAGGCCTGGAGACTAAAACACATGAACAGCTGAAGGATTTGGGTTTGGGTAGTCTATAGAAAAGAATTAGGGGTGACATGATAGCAGTCTTCCAGTATTGGAGGGGCTGCCCCAAAGAATAGGGGGTCAAATTATTCTCCAAAGCACCAGAGGGCCAATAAGAAACAATGGATGGAAACTAATCCAAGAGAGAGAAAAACTGGAATTAAGGAGAAATTTCCGAACCGGGAGGACAGTTAACCAGTGGAACAGTTTGCCACCAGAAATCAGGGTGCTCCATCACTGAAGGTTTTGATGAAGAGGCTGGACAGTCACTTATCTGAAATAGTATAGGTTCTCCTGCTTGGGTGGGGGGCTGGACTAGGAGATTTCCAAGATCCTTTCTAGCTCTATTCTAAGACATGAGGACTCTGTCATGCTTGGGTCATGTGGCATACTAAACTATGATATGGGTTATTTGGGGCTTAGTGTGAATAGGTGTAAACCATGTATCGACCGGAAGATGAAGTTCTTGGCTGTTGGTAGTCCGATACCTGGCATGGCCAGAAGCATCTGTATCCTGGTGATCTCTTTCTGAAAAGTCCTTTTGCTTCCCTGCTGCAGGTTACTCAGATCTCTCTGATAGATGTGGTTGAACTGATCCAGTCGGATGATCTATTTCTTCAGCTGAAGGCGACCCAGGCAGTCCGGTATGTTAAAGCCCATGAGTTGTGTTCCCCCATCAATCAATCGCAGTTGCCATTGGTTAGTTCAGTAACTGGGTTGGTTCTCGGGTGTAGGAGAAGAACAGGAGATCAAAGAGGCTCCAGCCAAGGGAGGTCACTAGGTTTCTACAGGAGCTCAACAGATAGCTCAAGGCTGCAGGACCATAACTCCCATCTAAGGATGGTCGGTACAATCCTGATAGAGTGATCCAATGTGAAAGGTGGTCTAAAGCTGTCAATCCCCATGTTATCCTGCCTCTGAGAACCATACTACCTGAGACTTCTCAGAAAACAACTGGATGAAAAACTGCCGGTGACCTTCTACCGCTGCACCATAGAAAGTATCTTAACTTACTGCACCTGTGTATGGTTTGCCAATTGCACAGTGGCAGATAGGAAAACACTCCAGAGGGTTAACCATCATTGCCCTGAGGATCATGGGTTGCCCTCTCCCCTCTTTGGAAGAGCTTTAAAGCTCCCGCTGCCTTAAGAAAGTTCAAAACATTCTCAAAGATCCATCTCATCCTGGGCACCCCCCCCCTTTTTTTTTTGAACTATTACCATCTGGCAGACGGTACAGGATAATAATAAAAACAAGGGCAAATAGGCTGAAAAACTAGCTTTTGTCACAGGGCAGTAGCTCTGTTGAATTCTACTGTATAGTGCAGTGTTAGTGCGGTGTTGGGGGTTTTCAATTCAATGTGTGGAGTGTGAAGGATGTGTGTTTGTGTTTATTTTCACGCTCATGATGTGCACTGAAGATGGTGTTTGATTTCGTTGGACGAGGTGCAATGACAATAAACTAAACTAAACTGCCTGTTGGGAATCCCATCACAGATATGGTCATGCATGGTCAACTAGCTTCTGAGTGACCTTCAAATGTTGGACGTGCCGCAGTTATTCTAGAGGTCACTTGAGAAATGCTACGGTTGGCGTGGTCCTTCCAGAAGGGTGAGGCCACCTTAAAGGTTGACCTTGTTGTTTCTCTCCCAACAGGAAGATGCTGTCCAAGCAGAAGAACCCACCTGTCAGTCAGGTCATTGAATCTGGAATCATTCCTAAACTGGTGGAGTTCTTGCATTATCACGATACTCCCAACTTGCAGTTCGAGTCTGCCTGGGCACTCACCAACGTTGCTTCAGGAACCTCCGAGCAAACCAAAGCTGTGATAGATGCCAATGGTGTTCAGGGCTTGGTTGACCTTTTGTCCTCTCCTCACATCCACATCTGTGAGCAGTCGGTGTGGGCACTTGGCAACATTGCCGGTAAGTTGTAGGGCTGTCTTGTTCTGAGGAATGCAAGTTACAAAATCATGAAAACAGAGTAGGTTATCTTGGCTTCTATTTATCGTTGGATTATGTTAGGAAATGGCCTTCCTATCTCTTTTTATCTTCTGTCCAATGGACTTTTATCTTAGTGGAAAGGATACAAATGGCTTATCTGATACCACAACAATGTCCATCGGTTCTTCTGTAGGAACCCAGCTGTCATCTCTGCATGGAGATGTGTGAAAGCACCGTTGGATTGTTTCGTGCATTCCACACATGCAGCAATTGAATGACTCCAGTGTAATCGCAGTAACAGAGCAATTTTCATATCTCTTCTAAATTAGCAGGTTCTGACCAATTTATCTGAGCTGATGAATGGAATGGAATGGAATGGAATGGAATGGAATGGAATGGAATAGAATAGAATAGAATAGAATAGAATAGAATAGAATAGAATAGAATCTATTAAGAGTAGAATCTATTGAGAATAGAATAGAATATAGAATAGAATAGAATATAGAATAGAATAGAATATAGAATAGAATAGAAATAGAAATAAAATTAGAATAGAATAGAAAGTAGAAGAGAATAGAATAGAATTCTTTATTGGCCAAGGGTGGTTGGACACACAAGCAATTTGTCTTGGTGCAAATGCTCTCAGTATGTTCCAACATACAGTTCTTGAGTTATGACCACAATTGAGCTCCAAATTTAGGTTGCTGAGTGAAGTGCTTTGGCTCCACTTTACTTTTCTTGCCCCCGTTGTTAAATGAATCATTGCATTCAGTTGTTAAATGAATCTGGCTTCTCCATTGATGTTGCTTGTCAGAAGGTTGCAAAAGGGGATGACGTGACCCTGGGACTGTCATAAATATGAGCCAGTTGTGCCCAAGGATCTGAATTTTGATCCTGGGACCGTGAGGATGGTGCAACGGTCGTAAGCCACTTTTTTCAGTGCCGTTGTAACTTGGAACGGTTGCTAAATGAACTGTTGTAAGAGTGACTACCTGGAGTTGTGGATTATTATTTTTGGGGGGTGGGGGGGCGGGGGGTGTAAAGTACAATTCTTCTTCCCATCCCTATTTTGTGTAGGAGATGGACCAATGTGCCGAGATACTTTGATCAGCTTCGGTGTAATCCCACCAATTCTGTCCCTGGTGATGCCTTCTACCCCGGTAGGTAGAAAGTCTCTTCCGTTGGGTTCCTCGGTTCTCTTGGTCTCCCCTGGGGAGCTCTTTCGTGATGAATTAAAAAAAAAAAAAGGGATTTGGAAACATGCCGATGTCACTGAGCCTCGGTGGCCCAGTGCTCAGAGTGCAGTACTGCAGGCTAACGAGCGTCCTCTTAATTTCTCAGGTGGGCTTCCTGAGGACCATCACTTGGACCCTGTCCAATCTCTGCAGAAACAAAAAGCCTCACCCTCCCCTGGATGCTGTGAAGCAGGTGCTTCCCACCCTCACTTGCCTCCTGCAACACCCAGACAAGGACATTATCTCTGACACCTGTTGGGCGATGTGCTACCTGACCGATGGCTCCAACCATCGCATCCAGGTGGTGGTGGAGGCCGGGGTCCTCTCTCGGCTGGTAGAGCTCCTGTTCACCACCGAACTGCCCATTCTGGTAAGCAAAAGTGTTTTTTTTGTGTGTGGGAACATTAGTGATGGACCTCCATGGCCGTCTTTGTTCTGACCAAGGCTTCCTAGACTGTAATAACGCACACACTTATTTTAAAAACAAGCCTTGTTTTATTGCAACGCTGGGAATTGTTTTCATTCCCAGCCGGCAATGAATCTCAAACAGTCCCTTGAGATAAGCACTCGCCTTTCTTTTCTGTGAAGTGCTGCCAATAACAGAAGTGTCAAATGAACTAGAAAAAAAAACCAACCCAAATACAAAGAACTTTAAGAATGAATCTGAACCGAACGAGCGACTTTGCTTCCTGCAAAGGTTTCATCACCTTGGCCTGTCCTTTATGCCTTAGGGGAGGGGCAATCACCTCCAAGCCTTATTCCCGAGTTGCCCCTTTTGTTTCAGCTGCTCTAGCCTTCTAGCAGCTCTGCGCATACGTGCACTGGGAACAGGCTCCCCTGGTTCCTCTGCCTCGCTGCTGCCAGACTCTGAAGGCTCCGGAGTCAGTACCCCACTTCCAGATGGTCCTGGCCCCATCTCTGCATTGGACACCGGACCCTTGTCTGAGTCCTCTGCAGACTACCAGACTGATTCCCATTCTTCCCCACTGTCCGATTCCGTTGCCGTCTGCACAGGTTGCCGGCAAACCACAACAGTCTTCTCTTTCTCTTGGAGGAGATCTTTGTAGACCTCAGTGCTATAGGCAATGTCATTCTGGTAAGAAAGAGTGATTTCTTGAAGGACAATGCTAGACTAGTGAGGCATCATCCCCTAGCGAAGATCTATTCAAACATAAGATGAATGGTTGCAGGAACGGGGCAGGGCTAGTCTAGTGAAGAGAAGGACCAGAGGAGACAGGATGACAGTCTTCCACTATTTGAGGAGCTGCCACAGAGAGGAGGAAGGGGTCAAGCTATTTTCTAGAGTGCCTGTAGGCCAAACAAGGAATAATGGATGGAAACTGAAGAAGGAGAGATTCAACCTGGAAAGAAGGAGGAATTTTCTGACATTGAGAACAATCAACCAATGGAACAGAAATTATATTTGGAAGTTGTGGGAGCTTCATCGCTGGAGGCTTTCAAGAAGAGACTGGCTGCCATCTGACAGAAATGGTGTAGGCTCTTTTGCTTGGGTGGAGGGTTGGACTAGCAAACCTGGCTGAGCAATTCTGGGAGTTGAACTCCACAAGCCTTAAAGTTGCCAAGGTTGGAGACCCCTGGGCTAGAGGACTTACAAGGTCCCTTCCAACTCTGTTAATCTGTAAATCTGTAAACGTTTCTTTTGTGGGAACCTTAGTGATGGACTTCTGTGATCATCTTATCTTTCTCTTTGGTGGACATCTTTGTAGACCCCAGCTCTGCGTGCTATAGGCAACGTGATTGCCGGGACAGATGAACAGACCCAGATGGCCATCGATGCAGGGATCCTCTCCGTCCTGCCACAGCTCCTGCTTCATCCCAAGTCATCGGTCCAGAAGGAGGCCGCGTGGGCTTTGAGCAATATTGCTGCTGGGCCGTGCAGCCAAATCCAGCAGCTGATCACCTGTGGGCTCCTTCCTCCTCTGGTGGAGTTGCTAGACAAGGTACCATGTTCCTATGCACCCATAGGAAACAAACTCTGAGGCACTCAAGTTCCTCAAAGAACAGTTGATGTTTTGGCATGCGTTTTGTCTGGGCACGCGAGCCCCAGGCAAACTTACCTCACTGTGAATGCATGCGCCTCCCAGCTGATTTTCGGGCCTTTTTCGGCCTCCCAGAGGCTCGAGGGAAGCCTCTGCAGCCTTTGGAGGCCGAAAAACAGGCCCGTTTTGTCACTTCCTGTATTTCCAGAAATACCGGAAGTGATGAAACGGGCCCATTTTTCGGCCTCCAAAAGCTGCAGAGGCTTCCCTTGAGCCTCTGAGAGGCTGAAAAAGGCCTCAAACAGGCCAAAAATCAGCTGGGAGGCACACAGTGCAGGTAAGGGGGCAGCATGGGGGGGGGATCGCGCACATGCGCAGGGGGCGTGAGGGGGCGTGCATTGATTTCTGGGTGTTGGCGTGCTAGCGCGCACGCACACTTTTTGGCACAGGAACCCAAAAAGGTTAGCCACCACTGGTTTATTGGATACATCATATTGGCACAATCTGGTGGAAAGCCGACTCTGAGGTTTCCCTTGTTTACTTTGACCTAATTAAAAGTAAAAGTTTTTCCTTTCTCCCCAAGTTACTGGCTGTTCCCGTGGTTTTCACCTCATTCAAAGCTTTTCCCCTTTCCCCAAACAATCAGTCACATGTTCTAATCAAGGTGCCGTCCAGTTGCCTGGTAACATCGCTCCTCCTCTCTCCGGCCACCTGTGGGTATGTCCTTGGTTCCCAGGGGAAAGTGTTTATTTTGGCTACAAAGCCCCAGCTATCTCTCTTTCCCCCTCCCTATCCCTCAGCGTGGCAACACCGAAGCGTCAAAATGGCTTCCTTTCTTTTCTTTTTTTAATAGTTATTTTATTGAACATAACATTTAAAAACAGTGAATGCGGTGAAGCCATTTTGATATAACTTTTGGTCAATATCACATAAATATATGCATTCCTATATACCTATGTACATTTATTCATTCATTTATCACATTCTCCAAAATCTTTGATCCTATTTTCATCTCATACTCTCAGGTACCCTCTCCACAAGTCTTTTCCAACTTAAGACCTTCCTTTCCGCCCCCACCGGTGGTAAAATCTATCCCAAACTGCGTAATATTCCAGCTTGTCTTTATTTTTCATCTCTAAAGTTAAGCTTGTCCATTTCAGGTCAGCTTCATGTCTTAAGGTTCTGTACTTCTTTGCCACATGTAGGGAGACTACAAAGCCCAAAAGGAAGGCGTTTGGGCTGTGGCCAATTTCACAACGGGTGGCACAGTGCAGCAAGTGGTGTCGATGATCCGGGCTGGGGTCATGAAACCTCTACTTAACCTGTTGTCCGCCAAGGATAGTAACACCATCCTTGTGATCTTGGAAAGTCTCAGCAACTTCTTCCGGGTAAGGTTAAAGAAGGAATCTGTACATCAAACCGAGCCGGAATGATAGAGAATTTGGATTTATTGTGACCTGTTCTGTCGATTCACTTAGGTTTCTCCTTGTAGGAATTGGGTATGGCCAGTCTAGAGAAAAGAAAGACTAGAGGGGACATGCTAGCAGTCTTCCAGTATTTGAGGGGATGCAGCAAAGAAGAGGAAGGGGTCAACTTATTTTTCAAAGCACCAGAAGGCAGGATAAGAAACAATGGATGGAAACTAACTGAGGAGGGAAGCAACCTGGAATTAAGGAGAAACTTCTTAACAGTGAGGACAATTAACCAATGGAACCAGTTCAGAAGTTGTGGGTCCTCCATAACTGGTTTTTAAGAAATATTGGACAGCCACTTGTCTGAAATGGTATAGGGTCTCCTGCTTGAGTCGAGGGCTGGACTAGTAGACCTCCGATGTCCCTTCCAGCTCTATTCTGATTCCTGCTAGAAATTGACTTGGAATGTGTCCATTCAGGCTAGTTTAGAATGTGGCTTAGGGAGGATCTGTTCTTTCAGCTCCAGCTTGGTGGGCCTTGGGAAAGGAGGGAGAAATCGGAAAATCTAGTTTCTCCAAGATGCTAAACCTGAAGGCATTTTGGTATGTGATGAATCTGCTCTTCTAGATAGGAAGTGTGTGGAGACTTAGCTTTAAATATATGCTTGTTGTGTAAGCAAGGCCCTTTATCAAGCGTGAGAAATCAGGAAATCCAGGCAGTTCAAGTGACTATTAAGATTTATTGCAAGCTTAAGTTCTCTACAAGAATCTGAGCTACTAAGGGTCAAAGCAAATCGACGATAGATAAGAATGGAATTCAAAGTGGGCTGGACTTAGATCTCTTGAGGGTGTGAAGAAACTTGAGACTGATGACATGTTTTGACCCCTCCTCAGGTTCAGTCTGGTCACCACCTACACCTTAGGTGACCTGGATCTCACCCTGTATAAAACCATGATGGGCTAACCCTGCCTAAGCCCAGTTTTGCCTTCAAAGCAAACCCTTCTTGGAGCAGTGGGTGGATTCAACCACTGTATCTTGTTTGATTCGCCAGGATTAAACCATGGCTTTGTGCAACAGAGGAAGGCAGCGTTTGACCTACTACTTGTGTTTCCTCTTTCCATACCAGATAGCTGAGAAGTTGGGTGAGACAGAAAAATTGGGCCTTCTAGTCGAAGAGCTGGAAGGTGTCGAGAAGATTGAAGCTCTCCAGACTCATGAGAATAACTTAGTCTATCGCGCTGCCCTAGCCCTCATTGAGAAATATTTTTCTGGAGAAGTAAGTGGATGCTGCCATCAAATTCCCAAGTTATTCCTGAAAAGCATAGCTTTAAAGGAGAACTAACAGTATCCTATCAGCTGGGAAATTCCTTCTCCACTCAAAGAACATCTGCAAACTACTAGCTTCTCTCCACATTTTTAACCTCATTGAGAATAATCCCTGATTAACTCTATTGCTGAGATTTCAAAACTGTCCTGAGAGTTGTTTGGCTAGTTTGTGAATTGTCGTAAAACATTTGCAAAATAGCTGACATTGTTAACTTGGATTTAGCCTGTGGTATGAACTTGGCCCCTGCTGTTTATTCAATAAACCATAGTTAAGCAAAGTGTTATTTGCATAATGGAAGGAACTGTGTCCTAAGAGACAGAGGCCTGATTCCTACTTTACACTAGTAAGTTCTGGTTTTGTTCAGTTTTGATTTTATATGTTAGACAAATGCAACTACAGTAGTTGTGGTTTGCTCCACAAAGGAAAAGTAAAGCAATACTTGGCACAATCTCCAGGTTTGACCTGTGAAAAGTTGCTTCTGGTGTTAGAATAGAATATAATTCTTTATTGGCCAAGTGTGATTGGACACAAAAAAAATTTGTCTCTGGTGCATAAGCTCTCAGTGTACATACAAGCCACAAGTGATAAATCCTGATTATAATAATAAAATACAATAATCATAAATCCTATTTCTGGGAGGGATACTATGGATTGAAGAGTTCCCCATAAACTTTCATCCAATTATAATGCTTGGAATTTTGGGGGAGGGGGCATGTGAGTTAAAGTAACAGGTTTGAAAAGTCTGCATGGAAAATGTTGAAATATTTTTTTTCTCTTCTCTTTCTCCCATCGATGTTAGGAAGTTGAAGACATAAACCCTGAAAATGAAGAGAAGAAAAGTCTGCCTTTTGCTGATGAACAGCAGGATTGTTTCAATTTCTGAAAGAGCTTAGCTTGTTGCATGCCTTCAAACACGCTGATAGATGGTCTTTTTGGGTGAGCACTAAGAGGGAGGGATGAAAAAAAGGGTTAACACATTGTTATAATAAATCACTCTCCTGGCTTTGTAGAAATTGTAACTGGAGGATGTCTCTTCCTTTCTTCTCCTTGCTGTCAAAACAATAACATCTAGAGCAGGGGTCTTCAAATTTGACAGCTTCAAGACTTGTGGACTTCAACTCCCAGAATTCCTCCTCCTGTCATGTTAGCTCAGGAATTCTGAAGTCCACAATTCTGAATTCTGAAGTTGAAGTCCACAAGTCTTAAGCTTGCCAAGTTTGAAGACCCTTGATGTAGAGCAAACTTCTTCAGCTGGCCTTGGTATGGACACATCCAGACGTTATACCAGAGTTTCTCAAACCTTGGCAACTTTAAGATCTGTGGACTTCAACTCCCAGAATTCCCCAGCTAGCTGAGGAATTCTGGGAGTTGAAGTCTGCCCATCTTGACGACCAATTCCAGGTTCTGCCCCATTACACATGAGGAGAAACTAACAAAACAAGCATCATGAACTATAGCAGGATTTTATGTGATGTGTGAATCTGGGAAGTCTTTGTAAATCACCACCTTTTTAAAAAGTTGCCTAGAACAGCTTCTGCCATCATGGCCTCTTTTTGATGTTAAAGACAGGTTGAAACAGAGATGGGAAGAGGATTTTAAAAAAGAAAAACCTCCTTCAGGGCACTGTGTGGATTTCTTCGATAATTCAGGCATGCACCAAATCATCTTTCCTAAATGCCATCTGTTCCATTCTGTAGCTTGAGGCATGAGGTATATAATAAAGATGTCTTGTGTTTAAGGTATTGCAAAGCTCCCGAACATGGATTGCTTCCAGGTGACGATCAGAGAATCAGCATTTTTGCAATTGGGTGAAACCCACACTGTGGTGCTAAAACCCCATCGCTTCCCTTGAGTTGAGGAACTGCAGAAAAAATTAGGTTTATGCAGGACCTGCACGTTCTGTGCCTCTGAGTTGTACTGAAGTATACTGTCCCAAAGGTGGTATTTTTCAAGAGGCAACTGGACTTTCTGGTTTTTCTTTGAGGACGTTTCCCTTCTCATCCAAGAAGCTTCTTCAGCTCTGACTGGATGGTGGGGAACAGAAGGATTTATACTCCTTGCAGGCAGCTGGTCATTTGCATTCTTTTAGATAGATGTTGAGGCTACTTGCAGGTTTATCAGTGTCCTGAGGGTCACCTGAGTAGTGCAAATGGGTGTGGACCTTCTTGGACCTGCTGAAAGGCCTCTGTTGTGGAGCTGGGCTATACTCATTTGCACTACTTGGGTGACCCTAAGACACAGACAAACCTCAAAGTGGACTCAACGACCCTCTAAAAGAATGGAAATGACTAGCTGTTTGCAAGGAATATAAATCCCTCCATTCTCCACCATCTAGTCAGAGCTGAAGAAGCTTTTTGAATGAGAACCGAAAGGTTTTCAAAGAAAAACCAGAAAGTCCAGTTGCCTCTTAAAAAAAGCATCTTTGGGACAACCATGACCTGGATGATTGAGAATCTCCATAGATGTTCTATGTATTTCTACATGATGCTTTAATGTTCAGGTGCCTTTAATCATTTTTATCTGTCCCCACTGTAGCAAGACAAGGGTGGGGATCTTCAAGGAACTGTCACCATTCCCTGAGAGGTGTGGTGACACTTAGTCGGGGCTGTGTCTCATCTGTAATGTTAATTATTTCAGAGGATGGGAGAACAGGCAAGGAATCACCTGTTTTTATGGAGAAACGACTGCTGTCCTGATCAGTCTTCCAGAAAGCAGAGCTAGCAGGAAACCATTCCTTATAAAGCATTTGTGAATTCCTGCAAACTGATCTGGAATGATGGCTCTCCATGGGGAAAGAGGAAGCCAAGTCCCAAATTCACGCTCTCTACAAGGAGAAGGCACATATTAACCGTTTTAATCTAAGACCTTGTAGAGAAGCAAGAGGTGTTTGTTAGGTTATTGGCCCAATCCGCTTTCTCTTCATCCATAATTTTAATTTTGGCTGCAAATTCTTATTGCTAGTAAGAATTTTCCCCTTTCGATCAGCAAACAACAATATCCTCGGGATAGTATCTGTGGAGCTGCCCTCTGCCATCCTGACAAGTTTGTTATCCTGGTGCATAAATCGGGATTATGGTAATTTTCCCCCTGCTGAAGGTCTCTGTGAGACTCAAAACTTTGCTTTGTGAGATTTACAGTACATCCTGTTTTTGAGTCAGAGGCTCCACAGAATTACACTTCTGGCTTTTTAACTTCTTAATTTTCAACGTGAACTTTTTCCAATTTGTCCACTGAACTGCTTCATGATCATAAATCACAAGTCACTCTTGTTTTCAGGAGTTGTGGTTGCAACCTGGCACCTGTTGCAAAGCAAATCAGCACCTCATCCATATATTGAGTAATGCTGGAGGACTTAGGTGGTTGTGTAAACACAACCAGGAGAGGGCCTGACAAGAATGAAGAGGGAAACCCAGCCAATTGTGATTTATTTCACAAACCACAGTTAACCCAAGCAGTCAGCCCAACTTCTGAACCAACCCCGGTGGGAAATGTGGGGTGGGAAAAAAGGAGCTACCGGTTACACAACTTCGCATCCTTAGCTTTTAAAAGAAAATTGACCATTTTCAGCCCTCAGATTTGGAAAAAGATGCTGTCCAGATTTATAACCCTGTATATGTAGATAGATAGATAGATAGATAGATAGATAGATAGATAGATAGATAG
>NW_020716852.1:709042-743192 GCF_900518725.1 Notechis scutatus
TCTGTCTCTCTCTCTCTCTCTCTCTCTCTCTCTCTCTCTCTCTCTCTCTCTCTCTCTCTCAAGAGTTACTTATAAACTCTCAGAATAACTCCATTTTCCAAGTTATTATAATAAGTATGGAAACACCAGGATAGCCATGGGCCACATGTTAATTTGCTATGCTTGAGGGTCTTGTTTCACCCATTGATTTCCAAGGATTTAAAATAATTGTACCTATTATCTTTGAATCCACATAAATCAACTGCCAGGAATTGCTTTTTGTTTTAAAGACAGTTTAACATAATGATTCACAAGACTGTTCAGTCACAATAGATGTTAAAGGCAACATTTCCTGAATGTTTGTATCACAAGTGGGTATAAATTATGCTAGAACAGGTTCATTCAAATCTGGCAATATCCTCAACTCTATTTTGAATGTGCCCTACAAACAGTTTTCCTGTAATCCAGTCTTCTGGCTCCGCTCTGTCAGCATTAACAACTGAAGGTGCAAATATCTTTACTTACAAAGAGCATTGTGTGAATAGAAAATGATCTGCCAAAATGTGGAACGAACAATCAGTAGTTTGCCTAGAGTAGATGTTTCGGTACATGTGAAAATTAGTTTTCTTATCAACTGATTTATCTTGAAATGAGTTTTTGCTGATTGAAAACATAAAAAAAAAATACGATTGGGATTCAAGTGTATCGGAGAGGGTTGATGTCCTCTTTCCAGTGCTCTTGTAAAGATACATGTAGGTATAAATGTGAATATGAATAAATTGATTGATTTTATATGAATAAAGGTATAAATGTGAATATGAATAAATTGATTTTATATGAATAAATTTAATTATAAAAATAACAAACATTTCATTGTTTATAACTATGGAATGGCTTTCTAAGAGCCCTTCTGGAAGGAGAGGAGACTGTCCAATGTCAGTTATCCATTTGACTAGATAATTTGCAGAGATTTGGATGCTTTCTGAGAGCCACAATATAACCACACTATCCTGCTTCAAAAAGAAAGAAAAATAGCAAGAACTTTTCTTGGCAATAGTACAAAAGTAGTTTGTTGTTGCCTTCCTTTGGATGTATATGTGCGTGAGTGTCTTTGCAGTCTGACTTGTAGTCCTGACATTTTGTGGTTGTCTTCTATTCAAGATCTGATCTGGTCCTAAGCTTATAGTACTTACTTTAACAAAATAGTTTGGTTTTGGCTGACTGCATGATCAATCTGGATTTACACAAACCTCATTCTTTCCATTCAAGTGTTGTTCAAGAGCATGTTGTTAAGCAGTGAGTTTCCATTCTCAAGTGTTGACCAACACTGGAGATGTGTTGATGAAACTAAAGCTTGGGGAAGTGCTTGGATTTCAAATGTGACCCAAATGTTTGTATCTTTGACCTTGGCTGATGCATCCTGATTGTTCATTTCATCTGCTCTTATGGCTGTTTGTACAGCGCTGTCCTGAAACAGAACTTTCAATGAACTATAAGTATTAAATATGCAAAACATTTTTGGCAAATGAAGTGAAACTTGGAATCTGAGTTATGCTTGCTAGTGGGAGGAAGAACATGCATCTCATACATGGACAATGTTGTCTGAATTATGCAAGCAGTAAGCATTTTAAAACTGCTTTAAAAAAAAAGTTCTACAGCTCGTCCTTCAGGTGACATGGCTTATTGAATTACAGAGAGGTTTGCTTAAGTGAGTTTTGCCCCATATTACGACCTTTCTTGCCACAGTTGTTAAGTGAAACATTGCAGTTGATCAGTTAGTAACCTGGTTGCTAAGTGAATCTGGCTTCCCTGTTGACTTTGCTTGTCAGAAGGTCGCAAAATGGGATCACATGACCCTGAGACACTGTGACCGTCATAAATAGGAGTCAGTTGCCGAGCATCTGAATTGTGATCACATGATCAGGTGGGGGCTGCAAAGGTTGTAACTGAAAAACGGCCATAAGTAACTTTTTTAGTGCCGTTCTAACTTTGAATGGTCCCTAAATGAACTGTTGTAAGTTGAGGACTACCTGTAATAAGGTCACAAATGGCAATCATGTGATCCAGGAGGCTGAAAACCAGGTAAATACATGCCAGTTGCCAAGCACCCAAATTTTGATCACACGAGCGTGGATACTGCAGTGGTTTTAAATGCAAGGACCAGTTCATAAATCACTTTTTTTTCAGTGTCATTGTAACTTTGGATGGTCATTAAATGAATGGCCTCAAGTTGAGGACTACAGGTAATTAATTTTCCTCCTTTTCAAGTGCCTCCCATGTCAGAAATATATCTGCTTCAAGAGAAGAATACTACAATGAGGGTGTTGTGGCAGAATAAATGCTTCATAACTTGATATGGGAAAAAGTCAAGATAAACCTTTTATCAAATTTCAGCTAAAACTTAAATCTGAGTTAGCATTCTGGGGGATTTAATGTAGGTTGAAGCTGTTCCTGTTATGTTCAAGTGAATGGATTTTGGAGAATTTCTTCCAATTAAATGCACTTAGGTGTTTTGTTTTTTTGAAGCAGGAGCGGTCAGTGGTCATCTCTAGATTTTTAATTGTATTTATTGGTAGTATATTATATCACATTTTAACTAATATTGTGCAGTTGTTCAAATTATGTTGCCAGTTTGGAAAATAGGAAATAAATAATTGTAAGAACATAGCCTTCCGTTGGGTATAGAATTACTAGAAAAGAGTTTCCCTCCTAAAATAGGTCACTGATGATTTTTGAGTTTGTGGAATTGCATATTGTGCAGATCTGAAAGCCATTAAGGGAACTTTGGTGCACTGAGATAGGTTTAAGTGGAATTAAGCAGGAAAAGTCGTACGGAAAACTAAAAATAAGTATTTCTTGAAATGCAGTGCAGAAGTGCTGCAAGGATTTTTGTCTGGGGGGGGGGGGGGAGATAAAGTCTTCAGATGATAGAATGTACAGATGATCAAAGTCAACCCTGAAATGTCTGCTACTGAGGCTTCTTTTTTCCCCTTTTGACTATCTTTCCATTGAGTCTTTAATCTGTTACTTTAATAAAGCACTTGAAGTATAATTAGGTCCCAACTCTGTTCAATGGAAATTTTGTCTAGTGTGGATAATGCTAAGCATGATGAGTTATTTTAAAATTGTGCATGTTTAAAATTGTGGTGCTGTTAGACTATCAGAACTGAATTTAAGTGGCTAAGAAGGTGTGAATAAATTCTGAGGAATTCTAACTTCTTAATGGATGAGTAGCGAGGAGGATCTGCTATTCTTTAATAGCTACCATAGCTGAATTGCTTTCAGCTTCCTATATATAGATCTTATATATATAGTACTATACAGTACTATTTTTTATACACAGAAGTTATATATTGTCAGCTCTCCAATGGACATTAGAAAATCGTAGCATACTGCTGTTGAATTATTAGATTATATGTTACTGTAGTTTGTTTTTTGAATGACTTAGCTTGGTATTTTGTAGAAATAGAAGCAAATTCTCAGGTGGCCTTAAGACAGGTTTTTACAAGCCCACTTATCCAATACAGGAATTACAGAGGTGTCTGTAGCATATACGACAGGATAAAATCCTTGGTACTATTCAGGAGGATTAATCTGCCTTTAAGTTTATTACAGAAAATGTTAGCATTTTGGATAGCTACAAAGGTACAAACCATTCAGTTTAAGGCCAGGCCTGGACAGAAATTGGTAATAATAAGTTCTTATGTCAATCCAATGTACATCAACTACCATTGGCAATGAGGGAAAAAGATCAGTTCTTTTAGTCTCCTGAAAAAAACTACTTCCCCCCCCAAGATGGGTGTTTATTAATTGTTAGTAAAATTGTCATCTTTTGAGTCTAACCGACTGCATTAATGAAGGGTATTGGTTTTAATTTTGGAGGAATAATATCCTGAATGCATTGTTATATTCAGCCTTCCTTCCTTCTTCCATCCCTGTATCGCCAGCCAGATGTCTTTGATAACAAGAATTTTTTTGGCATACATAAGAGATTGTTTACTTAGACCTGCTTTTGGGAAAATGGTTTGATCATTCTGCCTCTGCTAATGATATACATGTTTACTTTTGTTGCAAGAAGAAAATATCTGCATTTTCTGTTGAGCTATTTGTTTCTGATGTTCCTATAGGTCTTGTTGTGTCTTAGAATTAAATTGTGAGGATGGTTTATTTCAACATTTGGAATAAAACTAGTGATTTGCTTAGAAACAAAAACTATCATGATCAGTTGTACCTGACAAGTTGTTTACATAACTTGTTGATATTGGTTGCCTTTCCAAAATTCTTTTTTTCTAATTCCTTGTGGAGCTTCAGAGTTCATAAAACATAAAATAATAGGGTTGGAAAGGACCTTAGAGGTCTTCTTGTCCAACCCCTGTTCCTTGCACAGGCAAGCTGCCAGGGAGCTGACCAACACTAGAGCTAATGAAAGTCTTAATTTCCAAAATTTCCACAAAATCAGAACCATCTCCAGGGTTTGCCTGCATCCTAACCTTGCATCTTTCTACCTAGTTGTTGATCTTGGCTTATGGCAGTGTCTCTTTTGCTTCTCTTCCATTACTGCAAAGATCAAAAAATTCTTTCCCTGGAAGAATGAGATTGAATTTTTGCAACCTGAGTTAAGTGTTACTTGACTTGTTTTTCCCCCCATCTCTAGCTCTCTAACCTGCAGTGTGTTCTCAGCTAGCTTATATTAGGATGAAAGCAAAGCTTGTGAATTGCGCCCATTAGCAAAAACTCGTAGTGTTTTGGGCTGCTCTGAGCATAAAACAAATTCTAATTTTGTTGTGGGAATTTGGGAGATCAGTAAGTAGCAAGTATTACACGAAAACCATTGATCCAAACAGATTGTGCTTCGTAAAATGAGCATATGGCTTTATAACGTGTCCCCACTGCACACCCAATTATTGTCAAGAGCCTTCCCTCTGGAGTTCTCACAATTTGTAAAATGTATAGGTAAAATCCACGTTGATTGGGAAGTATGGGTTATATCGAGGGCACTCAGTTGGAGATTGCTTTTGTAAGGAATCAAACTCTAATTCTATCTTGAGGAAATGAAGTATGTTGGTTCATTCTTGGCTTGCAGTTGATAAGAGATGAACAAAAGAAATAACAGTTATGTTTTGACTGAACCACAACCAGTTCTCATGAAGTAGTCAAATTAATGTTCCTATGTTTAGGTGTTCCTGCCAAAGATGTGTTATTTCTGTAAAATCGAATGAAGAGAAAAAAAATGCGAGATTGCAGATTCTTTAGCGATGAAAAAATCCAGCTCTGGACTATTTTAATGTGATCTGGTAACTAGGATACAGTACTGTTGTTTTTTTCTTTATGGCCACTTGAGAGGCTAAACTAGATATAGGTAGTCCTTGACTTAGAACAGTTTGTTTAGTGACCGTTCAAAATTACAATGGCACTAAAAATGACTTATGACCATTTTTCACACTTACGACCATTGCAGCATCCCTGTTGTTCATGTGATTAAAATTCAGAGGCTTGGCAACTGACTTATATTTATGACAGTCGCAGTGTCTGGCAATCATGCAATCACTTAGCAAATGTGGCAAGAAAAGTCATAAAGTGGGGCAAAACTCACTTAACAAAATTTCTGTCTTAGCAACATACATTCTGGGCTCAATTTGGATCGTAAGTTGAAGGCTATCTGTTTGGTGGCAGCAGATGCTTCCATTTAAAGTTGTAGTCTAATTGTGTGCAATTGAAAATATTGGGATAATCGATTCCCAATTCATGATTTAGCATTCTGTGGTCTATCAGCTGTCAGAGAATCATAGGATTGAAAGTTGCCTTGGATTTCATCCAGCCCAACCCCTTGATAGGAATATTGTGACGGCAGCACCACTAAGGAGTAGCTAATGATCCTCTACTACTAAATGCCTCCAGCGAAGGTGAATGGATCATCTCCTCACTGCTATTCTGTCAGCCCTTAATCTTCTCTTCTCCCAGCTAAATATAGCCAGCTCTTCCAGCTGTTTTTCGTAACGTTTCAATTCTATCTCTTTTGCTATCCTACCCATCCATCTGCAAGTGGTGTCGTTCATTTTGTCTTTTTTATTAAAATGTTTCATCCAGAGCTGGACACCGTTCTCCACTCGTATAGCCTAATGCTGTATTACAGAATGGAGCTACTCTGTCAAAGCAGCTTAAGATGGCTTTAACTTATTTTGCGATCGCATCATACTGCTGGCAATACTGTTCAGTTTGCGACTAGCTGGACACCTCTATCCTTCTCCCATATGCACCCCTGCCAACCAAACATTATCTCTTGGGCTTTTCTGCTATCTAAATGCAGAACTTTTAATTTCTGTTATATTTCAGTGTTTGGGATGCAGCCCACAGTCTTAAACCTGTCAAATTCATTTTGTCCTCCCAACTGAACCCTGATAGCAAAAGTAAACTCATTTGGAAGAAGAAGAAGAAAAATAAAGTGGAATTTAATGCAAAGCAGGAAGGAGACACCATTCCTTTCAGTTACACATTCTTTTGTCTAAAACTCTCCTTCAAACACATGGCATAGCTTTAATTGTTCAACCAGTCTTTTTCTTTCTTCATGGAACTACAGATGTCAAGGAAAGAATGTTTTCATTAAATTAAAAATGGAGAAAGTTCTTTGGATAACTCGGATGAAGCTGAAAACTCTATTGTCATACTCCTCTAATCGGGAGAGGGTGGCTTGTTTTGGCCCTTTCGTATTGACTTTGTTATATAAATGAACCCTTCATGTCCAGGGTTCACTTTTAAAGGCCAGATGTTGGCAGCTAGTGGGTGTATTTGACAGAGCCAGGACTAGAATGGATTTTCTGATTAAACAAACCTTTGGTCTTAGCTTTCAAAGTGTTCTTTATGTTTCTATTGATGTGCTTGCTCATGCATGCACAAATACAGCCCTCTGAACTTCCTATCATGAATGGATGCTGGAAGTCAAAGTTATTTGTCATTAAATTCTAGCAAACTGTTTAAAAGTACATTGCTTTTAAAAGCATCTGAATTTTGATGGCATGATCACGGGAATGCCGCAACTGTCCTAATTGTGAAAAATGGTCATAAGTCACTAGTACTGTTGTAACTTTGAACGGTCACTAAATGAACTGTTTTAAGTAGAGGACTAGCTGTATATTGAGCGCTTGCCGTGGGAAACTCTGTGTGTGTTTTAAGGCTATTGATATGTTCATTGCCCACAAGGAAAGGTACTTTTACAGAGAGTCAGTTCAGAAGTTGAAGTTTGAGGTGTGCGACATGGTTACTTCTGCAACATTGCTCACAATAAGATTATGAATAAAAGAAATTGTGCCTTGAGAATGGTTCCACATGAATGCTTTTCAATCAGTCTCATAATTTCAGCATTTCACAATATTTTTGTTTAAAGGCAACTGGTTGAATTTTCAGTCTGCCTCTTCTGCTCCCAACTGTAATGTTATTGTTGGTTTCTTTTAGCGATCAAAAACATTTTTGTTAATAATAGTACCTCTGTGATAATACTAAGTGTCAAGTCTTTTTGCTGGAAGAATAACTTTTTAAAAACTCTAGTAAGAAACCACGAAGCTGGCTGGGAAACTCTTGAACCTCAACAAGGCTTTAATTTGATCACACAAGTCAAACTTCGTATGAATGCTTAAAATCCTTGAAATGGCCAATTTTAAAAAGACTTCCTCGTACAACGAACAAACTTTCCATGGTTTCTTCATATAAATAAATTAGCAAAAAAAAAAAAAAAAAAGCCCAGGTTTAGGAAAATATGTGCTGTGCAATTCATGAAAATAATCAAAACATAACACTGCTATTTATTAATCCAATTGTATGAGTCTCTGAGCTTTTTATAAATTATGCCCTGGGGTGTGTAAGAGAAATCTTTTCCCAGCTTGAGCTGTTTATGCTGAAATATGAGTGGAATCTGCTAACCTTTTTCTTTTTCTCGCAGTGCTTTGTGCCAAGAATCTTGCAAAGAAAGATTTCTTCAGTAAGTAACTGAAAATATACTTTTTCATATCTCCCCACCCCCATCCCTTGTGTGTATTGAAGCTAGTCTACTGATGTTAGTACGTCTACTGATCTTGTATGTTTTTGCTGTGGGTATTTAAGGAAAGTTTTTCGAGAGTCGGAAGCATAACTGTCTGAAACTTCTGTTCACCAACCAGACCACGAAGCAGCGAGCATGATCTTTTTGCTGTGAGCTGCTTAAAGGCAGATCTCAACTCTGGCGGCTGCCAGCAAATACATTTCTGCTCATGCTCACTCTCTTCCTTCTAAATTGGGTGAGGCGCTATAAGCCATGGTAAATATGTCCACTCATGAGATGGCAGGATCAAGTCACAGTGAATTAACCGGGGAATCACCGTTGCATTAAGAGACGTGCAGGTTCTTTTCCCGGACAGGCCTGGTGTGACATGCCGGAGATCGTACGTTAGAAACCCCAAAAAAGCTTAGTTGCATTTTTCAGAATTTCAGGGGACTTTAAAAATAACACACCATGGAATGAGTTAGTGATCGAGCTTCATGGGAAATTTGTGTTGTCTTCCAGAGGCATGCAGCTTTTAAATCAAGGGCCACCCAAGGCATATATAGCATAGCAAAAGTTGACTGGCTCCAACATTGCCCTAGGTTTGGGGTCTTTGGGGAGGGGGAGGTTAAAGATTGGAACAGAGCCCTAAGCCGGCGGCCACTAAAAGAGATCTGACTATTTGGCTCATGTTTTTTTGTTTTTTACTCCATGTTCTACCCCTTCCATAGTAAAAGAAACTGTGGCAGCATATTCCCAGCAACTGTGTAACATTTCTTCTCACAATTACAAAGAAGAGCAGTTATTAAACATTGTGGTTCAGTAGTCATCTGCTAGTTTCATTGGTCTTTGTGGTGACTGGGTTGCCTTGGTTCTTTGCAGGGCTTCCTGATCCCTTTGCAAAGATTGTGGTGGATGGGTCTGGTCAGTGTCATTCCACCGACACTGTGAAGAACACCTTAGATCCCAAATGGAACCAGCATTATGATTTGTAAGTTGGCTGCTCAGCAAGCGGTTTTATTTATTTTTCTTACATACCTTTTGTACTTGTTAAATGTCTATGCCGCCCATCTCAGTGAGGTGGGTTCCAAGACACAATAATTGTTTCTGACCTATTTATTTGCATGAAGTCTTCACAACCTTAATCTGTACCTAGGAACCAGGGCTGAAGGTAACTTAACAGCAAGAGAGAAATAGCACAGTGAATGCAAGTAGGTTCCTGAATAGACTTAAGAAAGCAGTTCCCAAGTAATCCATAAAATATATCCTTCTATATCTCCTCTCTTACACAACTGGACATCTAAAATGCTTTACACTAGCAGTGCTGATCCAAAGTAATATTGAGGCAATGCCCTCTCCCCCGGGGATGATTATTAGTATGTTTTGTTAGAGAATGTTGTGTAATAATTTGCAAGACTTAATTTTGGGGCTTGGGAGCTGAGAGATCGGCTAGACTCCAAGGCACTTATTTTAGGTGTGTCCAAGTGACTATGTCTTCATGTACTTTTGAAAGCCCCTCAGTTGAAAAACATCTTGTCTTATCTGACTTCTGGATTCTACAAATGGAGGCCTGTATCACTTTTCTGGAAACTTGCATAATTTCTTGAACCGAAGGTGTCTCTTGTCTGTAGTCATAGTGCAAAAATGAGCCTTGATGCAGTAACTCCAGTTTTAAGAAAAAGCACCCTTTCCAAGGTCTAATGAGCTCTGCACTTTTGTAGCTTATAATAAGGTTGTCTGCAATTAACAAATGTTTGTGTGTTATCTATTTAACATGCTGTGCAAATTACAGTCTTCTAGTGATTAGTTGCATGTTTCTCTTCTTTGATAAAGATGTAGTGTTAACCAAAGCATTATTCAAATGGGTTCACAAATGGGAAAGTTTTACCATAGCAGACAATGAACCTCAGTTAAATACCATCCTCCAACTGATTATTCTAGATACGTTGGGAAATCAGATTCTATCACCATCAGTGTCTGGAACCATAAGAAAATTCACAAAAAACAGGGAGCTGGCTTCCTGGGATGCATCCGACTTCTTTCTAATGCCATCAGCAGACTAAAAGATACGGGATGTAAGCATGTCTTTATTACCAAATGTTTTCTGGGTTGGCTTGGGCAATATTTTGTGTCTCTGTTCTGAACACTGATTCCCAATTGTATATGTTTTTGGCTGAATGTTTTCCTCCCCTTTGTTCGTTTCAGACCAGCGTTTGGATCTATGCAAACTAAATCCCACAGACACTGATGCAGTCCGAGGCCAGATAGTTGGTAAGATAATTAAAATATAGCTGAACAGATAATTAAAATATAGCTGTGGTGTTCAACTCCAGATATAACAAGCAGAATACCTTTATTGAAGTTTACCTTTAGTGTCATTGAGGTGGTCACAAATGTCTTCCTTTCTAGACTGCCCCCTAGTGTGACAAATTTGCTCTCCCTGCTCTTTGGAGGGAAAAGAATTTGCAATTGCATGTTAATATGGAAGGCTTTGGTGTTTTAGCCAAAGTATTTTACAGACTGCAGTCTAAATTATTGGGCTGTGGGTGCTTTGTTGATTGTTTTTGGTAGTGGTCTTAATTCCTGAAATTTTAAGGAGGCACTAGGAATAGAAGGCTTACTATATTCTTCTTTTTTTTCCTTTTTGTCATTAAAGATTAATTGAATTATTAGAATATGAAAATGCACCGCCTCTTAAGTTATCCCAACAAAGTACTCAGATCTGCCTTCATAGGAAGGAACTCTGCACGTGGCTCATGGCCAAATACTTGAGAGTCTATTAAAAAATGTACAAATGCTTGCTATGTCAAATTAAACCACTTCCCAGAAATGTTTTTGTATTTTAGTTACTGTTTTCTATTTGCATACCGAAACTTTTGAATTTTTGTTTCTCTTTTTCTCTTTCCAGTCAGCCTGCAGACCCGAGATAGGATAGGCACAGGAGGGTCTGTGGTAGACTGCAGGGGGCTCTTGGAGAATGAAGGGTAGGTATCCTGTCTTCCGATCCATTTGTGGGGTCCTTGGTGCTCCCTGGGCTCGGGTGTCTTCTTGCAGACCTTTCATTTCCAAACCGCCTCACTTTATCTGGTCGAAATTGAACAGAATTAAGTGCTCTTCCCTGCATCAGTGGGGGTGGAAAGATTCCCCTTGTTGCGATTGTGGTGCAGATATGCAAACTATTAAACATATTGTGCAACATTGTCCCACAATGTGTTCTCTGGCCCCCTGGAAGATCTGCACGAAGCAACGCCAAGCTGAATTGGACATACAGTTATGAGGCCGCTGCGTACCCCATAGACGTTTTAGTTATAATTATGTAGACTATGTATATACGTTTACTTCTCTTCTGTCATGTTCTCATCATACACTAATATCGTAATAAATAAAAGTTTCAAATTAGGTAACATCATCAGTGATCATGCACTGATGATGTTCCCCAGATGGGTCATGAAACATCTGCAAGAAAACCACCAGTCTCAGACAGCACCAAGGACCCCACAGTTCCACCCTGACCTACAAACATTCTTTTCTATCAATTTAAGAATAAAAGCTAAATTTAGCGATTGGGTAAAAAAAAAAAAAAACAATTGCAGCAAAGAACAAGGGTCAAAAAGTAAGATTGTTTCCCTGGGCATTTTATCATCATTAAGTGAGTCACCGGAGGAAGTGTGGTCATTGAAGAGATAAATGCAAATTTAGTCTTTGGCACACATGTCTCCCCCCTCCCCCAGTCCGCAGTTGTGAATCAGATGAGTTTTGTGTTTCAAGATAATTTTCTTGGTTCTTGGCTCCTGAGAGTGAGGTCTGTTTGGGAAGGCTGGGCCCCTTCCCCTAAAGTCGATTATTCCGACGCTTCCTTAGGGATGTGCAAAAATCTGTTCACTGAATGAGTTTCCCTACTTTCAGAACGGTTTATGAAGACTCGGGACCTGGGAGGCCCCTGAGCTGCTACATGGAAGAGCCAGCCCCATATACGGACAGCACAGGAGCTGCCGGTGGAGGGAATTGTCGGTTCGTGGAAACCCCTGGCCAGGATCAGAACCTGCAGGTCCAGCGATTGCGGGGTCCTGATGTAAGAAGCCATGTCCAGACCCCCCAAAATAGGCCCCACGGCCATCAGTCGCCATCACCGGATCTGCCTGAAGGCTATGGTGAGTTTGGATAGGGTTGATGCCCATCCCTAACCTGGCAATCCCGAGGCAAGACCCAGTGGTTCCATTATCTTTTTATCTTTTTAATTGTTCTTATATTTTTAATGGCACCGCAAGCTGTCCAGAGTCATTTTGCATAGCGAATCAGGTAGCATGAAGGAAGGAAGGAAGGAAGGAAGGAAGGAAGGAAGGAAGGAAGGGAAAAAAAGAAAGAAAGAAAAGAAAGAAAAGAAAGAAAGAAAGAAAGAAAGAAAGAAAGATGGATAAGATGGATGGATAGATAGATAAGATAGATAAGATAGATAAGATAGATGGATGGGTGTTAGGGGAAGAGACTTCTATATCCCATTTTGCACCCAGAAATGGCATTGCCTCATTTTGTGGACTTCTCTTTATGGGATTTTTCACTTGGCACCGTAGTTTTACTCCCGAGATGTTTATGTTTATTGATGTGCGATTGGCTTTTGTGTAAGAGGCAGAATAAGTGGGAGGGTTTTCCCCCCCTGGAGCTGGCCAGATGGTAGTTGAACACTGTCAGTGTTGCATTTCTCAAATGAATGTATCAGGATTTTGCAACTGGACTGCTATTCACATGGTCTGTTGGCAAGGCAATATTAAAACCAGATTCTCGTGGTAGTTGGGATGGAACCACGCAAATCTTTTGCAGCTCTTAAAACAGCTGCCCAAGAAAATGCCAATGACAAACAAACCAGACCATATTGTTGCTCTAGTAGAGCACCGGGTTTCTGAATGAGCGGTAAACAAAAATAATTTTTAAAAAATGAAGAAACTGCAATACACCTCTTGGTGTTCCTTTCTCCTACCTAATAACAATGACAAACTCTCCTACAAAGGGAAGGGAAGCAAATAAACTACCATTTTAAGCTTTAGCTCAGTTTTACTAGGTCTGGCTTTAGTCACAAAGTTTTGTGAGGGATTTGGACATTTTCTCTATTAACCTCTTTTTTTTCTGTCTCTTTAGAGCAAAGGACAACAGTACAGGGACAAGTTTACTTTTTGCATACACAAACCGGGGTTAGCACCTGGCACGATCCCAGGATACCAAGGTAGGTATAGTTGCTGCTTTTGAGTGCATTTAAATGTTTGTGGGAAGTGAAACCTTGGATCCTTAGATTTGGAGATTTATATGGCGTCTCTTTTCTGTAGACAACATTCAAATAATTTAAATTAATGCTGGCATTGATTTAAATCTAATTCCTCCTCCATTTTGCTTTTCTTTTTTCTTTTTCTTTTTGCAGAGACCTTAACAGTGTGAATTGTGATGAACTTGGACCTCTACCTCCAGGCTGGGAGGTTAGAAGTACAGTATCAGGAAGAATATATTTTGTAGATCATAATAACAGAACCACCCAGTTCACAGACCCAAGACTGCATCACATAATGAAGTAGGTCACGTTTCAGTTGCTGCTTGGTTTTTGGGGCTGAGGGTTAGTCCTGTCAGGACCTCATAAATAAAATACGGAGGTAGTGAAGCAGTAGGCTGCATAAGGAAATATTTTAATATCTTTTTGGGAACCCTTAAAACAGAGGCCATTGAGCAAATGTTGTACCAGGAATAACCTGGAAGGTATGTTGAAAGCCTTTTTACGACAAGTTGTTCCCATTTCAAACACTGCCGTCTAAGTCAGTCTTATTCCAGAAGATATTAATTACCTTTTAAAAGGTACGACGGGGGACACTAGGCCCGTTCTAACAAGTGGTACAGTTTCCCCCTATGAAATATGTCATTGTCATCCCAATTTTAATAGAGGTCTGGATCATCCCTGTGGTTGTGTAATTCTTTAAGGCAGGCAACTTGGTGGGGAATTGCAGGAACAACCCGAAAAGAAGGTGCCGCGTTGCTTCAAAGAAATGAACAATTGGTTGTGTTGCCTTTCGTGGACTGGTGCTATCAAGAAATTAACCTTTCCTCCCTCCCCCATACCATCATGTGAACACTGGTTTTCACTTCTAAATGTGGCATGAGACCACGTTTTTTTGGGGGGGGGAGGCGAATCCCCTCCAGAATATTTCCCTGTTGTTCCAGATCAGATAGGGTAGGCATATTCCTGAAAGGTTGCCCGCTAAGTCGACCTCAAAAACATGCATTTTATGTGGCTGCCCCCAGCGATCAGGCAGCCCCCCCCCTCCCTCATGTTCGCTTTTCAGAAGACCATCAAAACTCTCCTTTTTACCCAGGCTCTGGGTACAGTGTGAATGTCTGGAGTTGATTGTGGGGCATCCCAGAAGGATGATCGAGGCCCCGGGTTTGGCTTGTGTTTCACGGTGGTTTTCCGATAGAGGGACGGCCATACACATACTTTAAATAAATCAACAGACCCCGTAGCCTCGCTCTTCTTTTTTCTGCTGCTGCTTTTGGAAGTCACGCGCGCTCTCCCTTTCCTTCCCCACCTAAGTCACCAATGCCAACTAAAAGAATCCAACCAGCCTTTGCAAGCACCAAACGAGGGCTCGTTGGAAGACAGCGAGGAGCTGCCTGCTCAGAGATACGAACGAGACTTGGTGCAGAAGCTCAAGTTCCTCCGGCACGAACTCTCCCTCCAGCAGCCCCAAGCTGGCCACTGCCGCATCGAAGTGTCGAGGGAAGAAATATTCGAGGTATGTAAACAGGAACCTGGGTGAAGAGGATCTGGATTTCATCTGCCTGCGTAAAACGCAGATTGGTCCTGCCAGGCCTAGATGTGACTCGGGTACCAGCTAGAAACAGGGGAATTTGAGACAGGTAGTCCTCGACTTCCAACCGTTCCTTTAGCGGCCGTTTGAAATTGCATCGGCACTGGAAAATAAAATGAACTGACGACTGGCCTCTACAGATACAACTCTTGTGGCATCCCCACCATCTTAACGATCCAAATGTGGCAACCAGGGTGCATTTACCATGCTTGAAGCATTCTGGGGCCATGTGACAATCATTTGGGGCTTTCCCAGCCGACGTTCGCTAAGCAAAATCACTGGGGTGGGGGGGGAGCTGGGTTTGCTTAACGACCACATGGTTCACTTAACAACCGCAATGATTCGCTTAACAGCTGTGTCAAAAGGAGGTGATAAAATTGGCTTGCCACAAACTTAACAGCTGCTTTGTTTAGCCACAAAAATTTTGATCCTAGTTGTGGTTGTAAGCCGAAGCCTACCCTGTACTTGGTGCTTTCTTTTATTTATGATCTGCCTTTCCAGTAGACCAGGGCACTAACTGCAGTGCGCCTCTAATAGCTAAGAACATCCATTCGGCTCATAAAACTGCAATTTTACATTGTGCAACTTTCCCATGTTTAGATAAGAAACAGCCAAAAGATTCCCATTTTTTCTCTAATATTGGTTAGGAAAGAGATGTGAGAAGTTCAGCGGCTTTTGGTAATTGCTTTTTTAAAAACCGGCTTCTCTTTCTGTACGTAGGAATCTTACCGTCAGATAATGAAGATGAGGCCGAAAGATCTGAAGAAAAGGCTGATGGTGAAATTTCGGGGAGAGGAAGGCTTAGATTATGGTGGAGTGGCAAGGTAAGGGCCAGAATCCTAGAAGAGCTTTTAGAATTTTTAAAGGGGCTGTCACTCTCCATTTAGATACTGTTAGCTTGCCCTGTCAGTGTTGGTGGAAATGTCCCGTGTGGTTGTTCTTGGTGGGCCCTTATATAGGTGCTTCCTATATAAACAAACCTATGTAAACAAAGCCTAACACTGATAACGTAGCCTAGTTGGGCAATGAAACGTCTGCAAGAAAACAACCAAGCTCAGAGAGCACCGAGGATCCCACAATAAGAATCATGCTTAAAGAAACCAAAGCTGACTCTATGTTTGAGTCTGTTCAGTGGGGTACACATAAAGAAAGTATCTTCCTTTTTACCAAATTTTGAAATGTGAAATGTGCTGCTGTAGACCACTTTGCCTCTAATATGCTTAGGTAAGTCAAACTTTCTAACTTGTTTTGGGAAAGGTCCTTCTGTTCCACCTAACCTGGGTAGTTCTCACCTGAGATTACCGCTGTATTTCATCCTGGCATCCTCTTGTAATGCTGATCGCTCTCCTTGTCTTTTGAGCACTCATTTCCCGAGGCAGCTGAATCCATCAGCATCTAAATTGTTGCTTTAAAAAAAAAAGAAACCCTCAAAACCCCTTTTTGGTTGTTTTGTCTATGGATAACTGTTCTCTCATTTTGTTCTGTAGTCTGGGAGTTCTCTGCCTTTGACCTCTCCCTTGTCATCACCTCTATCTTGTGGAGAGTTTCAGCAGCTCTTTATCTCGTCTGCACTTTAATGCCGTCTAGACGGATGCTGATTCCCCTAATGTGCCTTAACCAGATGTCTCCCATTTGGTTTGGGGGCAGGGTAGGCAGAAGATCCCCATTATGCAATTAAATACCTGTTATCTCAGGCATTCAGCTCATTGGGTACAGTCTTCCCAGAAAAAGAAATCTTCCACAGTTCTTAAAAAAAACAAAAAACCCAAAACCTCCTATTGTCTGTTTTTATTCTGTTTCCTGTTGAATGCCTTCCTTTAACAGAGCAAGGAGGATCCAGAAAAGCCGTTGTGATTGGACTCAGCTCCACAATGTTTTTCTTAAATGTTGGCAAATCTTGGTTGCTGGAGTCAGCCTTTTTCCAAAGCGTCTTATGCTGTCTCATAAACCAGCATTTCTCGACCTCAGCAATTTTTAAGATCCGTGGACCTCAGCTCCTAAAATTGCCCCGGTCCAGCCATCTTAAAGATGCTGAGCTTAAAAGACAGTCATAAACCACCTTGGGAACTAATCCAATTTCTGAAGTGGAATAAACTTTTACTTTCATTTCTCACCCAGCCCCAACCCCCATTTCTAATATTGTTGAAAATTACATCTGGCAGGGAATGGCTGTACCTTCTATGCCACGAAATGCTGAATCCGTATTACGGGCTTTTCCAGTATTCGACTGATAACATTTACACGCTGCAAATAAATCCTGATTCCTCCATCAACCCTGTAAGTACTCTTAAAAGCCAAGGATCTATGTGTGTTCTTTGAAGATGAACGTTAGAAGGGGCAACCGTCTCTGAAACCAGGGGAAATATATAAGATAAACTTCAGTTGTCAGTTCATTTGGCTTTAGATTTCCACAGGATATTATTTATTTTGTCAAATTTGCGTGGCTGCCCATCTCATGAAAAGTGATTCTGGATGGCGTACAGCACTTAATTAAAACTATGTAAAAACTAAAACTTGCATTGTCATGACCTTTACCTGGGCAAGATGGTGCATCACGGGGCAACAATTTTTGAACCCAGGTACCTGAAGTGGGCTAACTTACAGAATGCACCCCAAATCTGGTACACATGACTCCCAAGGGATAAAATTTCTGGAAATTGTGGTTGCTTCAATGCTACTAGTTTCTGCTGGGCGGCTGCTGCAGTCACATGATCTTCATTTTCTACGTTTTGTAACAGTTTCCCAGCCAGTCTAGCAATCCCTCGCTCCTTTCCCTGACCCGGCAGCAGCCACTTGAGTGCTTCTGAGTAGCCCTTTGGACTTGAGCCGTAAACTCTGCGCAATTATTGGAATTTGGGTGGCTCCCCCTGTAACATGTACACAGCTGCCATCTTTCTGAGCTCCTGCTGCATTAGGGCAAGCTAAGGCATCCTGGTCTGATTTTTCCACACAAATTCAGTACTGGGAGGCCAAAGTGAAATATTTTTCCTTCCTTATTTGATTGTCTGTACAATCTGCGAACCGATTAATGTCTATTTTTCAGTCGAATCCCCATAGACCATGGAAGGTAAGCATACACGAAATAGGGCTCAAAGCTGAACTAACTTGCTTCTAATGGACTAATTGGTGTAGCCTGAACTTGCTTCCACGAAGGCAGGAGTGGGCAATGTTGGGGAGGGTCATGATGACCCTTGCCCTTTGCAATCAGCTGGGACAAAAAAGTGGGTGTGGCTGAAGTGGGGTCATGGCTCAGAGCTGAATGTTGCCTGGCTATTCCCGCCCTGTCCTCCCTTCTTCCCTAGATAAGATTTGGCCTTGTGGCTGTTCTTGCTGCTCCCTTCACAAATCCCTTTCTTTTTCCCTTTCGCCTTCTTCCTCTGACATTTGCCAGTATCATCCCTATTATTACCCTCGGGTGCCAGCCCCAGAGCTGTCAGGTGTGAATGGGATTGCCAGCTAACGGATTGGTTTCCTCTGAAATTTGAAAGGGTTGTCTGGGCAGCCGCCTGTCCTTCCCAATTCCTTTCCATCTTTGGGCTCCTGGGCGGCCTCTCCGGCAGAATTGATCCAGGTCAGGGAGCCAGGCCTAGCCTGCGCATGTTGGAAAAGGCGGGGAGTAGAATCAGAAAGTGAGCCTAGCTTTTCTCTGCCCCTGGCAAAGAGTGGAAGGTCTGGGAAAGGCAACCTGGCAAGAAGAAGAGGAGGAAGGGGGGAAAATCCTGAGTTTTAATCAAATCACCCAAGATTTGTTTATGTTGAGGGAAAGGTGTGTGTGTGTGTGTAGGGGGGGGGGGCAACTTGCCTAAAGGAGGTAAAAAGAGACATTTTCTTCATGGGAGGGGAGGGGCTTCCTTTGCTGCCACAATAGTTCAGCATGAAACTATGACTCAGCCCTGACTTACAGCTTGTGGTTAAAAGCATCACAGGAAGCACCCAGAAGTGTCTGAGGATGGTGTAACAACCCAAAATAATTAGTTATAATAACTGTCTCAGCTGCTCCAGGCTATCTATGTTAAAGAGAAAGTAATTCCTCTCCTCCCCCCTTCCCCAATCCTCTCACCTTCCCCTCCAAGTTTTCATAATGAACAGCAACCATAGAGAAGCTGCATGAAATGGTTGGAGGGAAGAACCTGGTGATTGCTATAGGTTGCCCACCCCTGTTTGAAAAATGTCCCACTAAATATTAATTGCCTATGTAGCTCCTTGGAATTCATCTCTTCAAACAAACATAGGCACGTACTAACAGTTCACTGTGTATATAGATTAGGTTACTATCTAACAGTGGGTTGGATGGGACTCCATCCAATCCTAAATTTAAGTCATTTAAAAAGAAACCCTTCAAGATCGCGGTGGTACTGGTAAAAACACAGTGGTTTAGTCCCTTGAATTGGAGAGATCGAAGCACAAGGCCATCTGTAGCAAAAGTTTTTTGCACAAGCCGCTCTCCTAGATTATCCTACCTTGCAGGGCTGTGGTTGAGTTAAAATTCAAAGAGGGCTTGCTAAATATGCTACCTGGAGCTCTTGCAATTAAAGCAACAGCTCATGGAAAGCTGAAGTACACCCTTCTTGAAAAGGCTTTGGAATGGAGTAAACATTAACCCAAGCAATAAAGATGCCATTCTGTATTTTAATCACAAATTCATTCCCTTATTTGTCTATTATTATTTCCCCCAAAAGGACATAATCTCTGTGCAAGAAGGTTGCTATTTGACATCTTCAAGAAACCACATGCATTCAAGAAGTGCAAAAAAATGAAAACACCCCAAATAAGGACTGGGTATAGTTAGGGGTTGGCCTCACGTGTGAAGGGTTCGGGAGAGGTGAAGTTCTGAATAGAAATGGGTTAGTGCAGTGTTTCCCAACCTTGATGACTTTCTGGGCTTCAACTTCCAGAATTCCCCAGCCAGCAGAGCTTTGGGAATTGAAGTCCACCAACCTTAAAGTCGCCATGGTTGAGAAACACTTGGGTTAGAGAATTCCTGGCACTGTTATTTTCCCAAGGAGCGCCTCTCTTTAACTGTTCAGTTTGCTTTGCTTGAGTTTGCCCTCCAGCAGTAACTACAATCTCTCTGAACTTGGCATTTAAGAGAAATCCCTATGCTCCTGGCAAAACACCTGCAGCTGACAAGCCCCAGGGGCAGGAAATTAGTTATAGAAATAAAAATACACTGGGTGAATCTTCAGTGAGACAAAATGATTGTTCCAGCTTCTTATAAGCAGCTGATGAGTGAAAATCTGTTTCAGAATCTCTTAACCTCATCCATTTAAAGATGTGTTGACTTCGACTCCCAGAATTCCCCAGCCAGCTATGGCAAGCTATGCTGGGGAATTCTGGGAGTCAAAGTCCATCTTAAATGTTGCTGAGGTTGAGAAACTCAAGTCTACCTACAGTATTTAAAAAAAACCCATAATTGTGCTGATTGGAAAAGCATAAATATTAGATTCAAGAGACGTATTGATGCTTCTCAACCAGAGGATTTGAAATAATGAGACAACATTTCCATCACACCAACTAATTTCTAGCAAAAGGCAGCTAAGATAGCTGGCGCTGGCATCTCTTGCAGGGAATGACATTCTTGGTGGTTGGCATATCTTTCAGGATCATCTCTCTTATTTCCACTTTGTCGGTCGGATAATGGGGCTGGCAGTGTTCCACGGGCATTACATCAACGGGGGTTTCACGGTCCCTTTCTACAAACAGCTGCTGGGCAAACCCATCCAGTTATCTGATTTGGAATCGGTGGATCCAGAGCTACATAAGAGCTTAGTCTGGATTTTGTAAGTATTCCGTCCAATAATCTATAATATTTTGATTGGGCTAGGAGGAGCAGCTCCAAAGAAAAAGATTTTCTGACCTCAATCACTGGTGCTTACGTAGATTTTAAAGCTGCTTTTGGCAGGGTGGATACTTTAGAACTTCCCAAAGTACCCAGAAAAAAAAAAACTGGAATTACTTTTATAAACAATTAGCAGTAAAACTTCTGGATAACTATTCCACAGGAAAAAGTAATCATATTTCATTATAAACCTGTTCAGCTGAATTCTGATTCTGAGTTGATTTGGCTTGCTTGTAATTACTAAATTAATCTTCAGCCTCATAATAGGCATGAGAAAGTATTTTAAATTTCTGGAAGTCAACCAGCAGTGCATCAAAGGAATATCTTTGGGGACAGAATTTGATTAGAAAATACCTTTTTTAAATTTTGCATTCCCTATGTTTCAGTTGCATAGTAATATTCCTGCATGCAGTTATAAAACTAACTTTTCTTTACATAATAAAGTATTATCATCAAAAATAGCACCAGAGGTTTTTTTTTTTTTCTCTGCAAGGAGGAATATTAAAAACTGCACTAAAGCGTGGATCAGCCACAGAGAGCTCTGCTCTTAAAATTACATGTTTCAATAGGTCTGGCTAAATAATAATAAAAAAAACCTTCACTTGCAGAAATGACTTGTAGCCATTGCATTCTTGTTGACAGAGAGAACGACATCACTCCAGTTCTGGACCATACCTTCTGCGTGGAACACAATGCTTTTGGCAGAATTCTGCAGCACGAACTCAAACCGAATGGGAGAAACGTTTCCGTGACGGAGGAGAACAAGAAAGAATATGTCAGGTACCCTCAGGGAAAGCTAATTTTGCCCCCGTCAGCCCAACAAGGCAGATACCACTACCAAGCGCAGGTAGTTCTCAACTTACGACCACAATTGAGACCAAAATCTCTGTTGCTAAATGAGACATTTGCTAAGTGAATTTTGCCCCATTTTACGAGCGTTCTTGCCGCAATTGTTAAGTGAATCACTGCAATGGTTAAATTAGACTAAGCAGGGGGTTGGACTAGAAGACCTCCAAGGTCCCTTCCAACTTCTATTTCTATTCCTATTCCATTCTATTCTATTCTATTGGTCACATGGTTATTAAGTGAATCTGCCTTCCCTATTGACTCTGCTTGTTAGAAGGTCGCAAAAGGGGGATCGCATGACCCCAGGAACACTGCAACCGTCATAAGTATGAGTCAGTTGTCAAGGGTCTGGATTTTGATCCCAGGGATGCTGCAATGGTTGTGATAAACGGTCATGTCCCTTTTTCAGTGCTGTTGTAACTTTGAACAGTCACAACATGAACTGTTGTAAGCCGAGGACTACCTGTAATCAGGACTACTTCTATTGTAACACTATGGTAATAGAGTAATCCATGGCCAATGTTTGTAAGGTAGACCAGAAAATCAGAGTTGTAGACTCAATAGAACTTGGACAATCTCCGAGAAGAGGCTGTTTTTTATGCTAACAAGAATACCATCTGGACATGTCTGTGAAGTCACCAGGGTTGGAACTTTCCTCAAAAGAGATTTGGTTTATTTCTTTTGACAGCCTGTGACTTCTTATGGGGGTGTGTGCAGGTTTTATATCTGTGTGCAAAATTCTTTCCATTCCAGTAGTGATTCTGCAGCAACTCTGAGATTTATCTGTCTGCTTTTCCCAGGCTGTACGTAAACTGGCGGTTCATGAGAGGAATTGAAGCCCAATTCCTGGCCCTTCAAAAAGGTTTTAATGAACTTATTCCTCAACACCTCCTGAAGCCTTTTGACCATAAGGAACTTGAGGTATCGGTTGTATATTTCATACTAGCTGTTGCTGCTGTTCATGTAGCCTCAGAAGTGAAAATAGTTCTACATATATTTTTCTTGTTCTGAATTGATGTGTTAAGATAGAATTCTGTCCAACGATGAGAAACCATGCCCAGAAAGTTTAATTTTGAAAGACTTCTTAACTTGGAGGCCTTGACTTGGCAAACTTAAATTTGGGGCAGTTTCTATACTAAAACTCATGGGGAGGGGAAATATATTCTGCCTTTTATGGTCTGCTGAAATGCTAAGGAGAATGAGGGAGTATGCAGAATCAAAATCCAGGTACAGTGTTTCCATCTAGAAAGCGCTGAAGCAACAGTTGTACTTTTGTTCATGCAGGGTCAATTTCCTAAGATTTTTTTCCCCAGAGCCTATGATGTGTGACTTTAAGAGTAAAATAGTTATCAGAGCTGTCAGAATAGCCCATGAAAGCAGTTTCTGGCTTGGGAATTCTGGGCATTGAAGTCCATACAGGTTGACTGAAGAATTCTGGGAGGTGAAGTTCACAGATCTTTTGTTGCCAAGGTAGAGCAGTTTGCAGACTGCCTGAAAATTGTGTGGGAACTCAGCTGACTAGCAATAGCAATAGCCCTTAGACTTATATACTGCTTCACGGGTCTTTACGAGCCTCTTTAAGCGGTTTACAGAATCAGCCTCTTCCCCCCACAACAATCTGGTCCTCCTTTTACCCACCTCGGAAGGACGGAAGGCTGAGTCAACCTTGAGCCTGGTGAGATTTGAACTGGCAAATTGCAGGCAGCCGGCAGTCAGCAGAAGTAGCCTGCAGTACTGCACTCTAACCACTGCACCACCGCTGCTCTTTAAACATCTATTGCCCAATATGCAGCGGTTAACCAATCTAACTAGCAAAGCCCATAGCAAATTATTTTGTCGTTATTGTTTTAAAAAAACATGATGATGGAAATATGGAAAATCTGTTGAAAAAGCTGTCCGCAGCCCAGCAGTCAAGGTAAATATAGGTGTAAATAAGTGTAAATATACCATCCCGTGTTGCCCCGGTGCTTAAAAAGGGCCTTTCTCATTCCCAGCTCATCATTGGTGGCCTCGATAAGATTGATCTGAACGATTGGAAATCCAACACTCGTCTGAAGCACTGCATGGCTGACAGCAATATCGTCAAGTGGTTCTGGCAAGCGGTGGAGGCCTTCGACGAGGAAAGGAGAGCACGGCTGCTCCAGTTTGTGACAGGCTCCACGCGGGTCCCCCTTCAGGGTTTCAAAGCTTTGCAAGGTGACTGATTGGGGGGCTGAGTTGGCAGACTTGGGCCAGAGGCAGCGGGGTGGGGGGTGGGGACCTGCTTTTCCATGCCAGTCAATTGGCCTTCCCTCCCCCTATCTCCTTTCTAACTGCCCCACCCAACCCTCCATTGGAAAAAGGCATGACTTCCCTTTGGAGATAAATCAAGCTGCCTTAACACTGAATGAAGCCACAATTCAGATGGCCTATTTGGGGGGCAAAAGGTCAGAGACGGACATTGTCCTGGAGGGGTGCTCTTTTAAAAAACAAAACAGAATTGCAAGAAAAAGGTGGGGTGAATGAGGACAAAAACCTGAATGAACCTAGTTAACACAGCAACTCCTTATCGATTAACATCTCTGCCTTGGTGAAAACGACAGTTTGGCAACCAAAGCTCTGAGATCCCTGGTGTTTCCGGGCCTCTGCCTGAACAGCTCTGGTCTCTTCTGAGAAGCAGTTGCTTTCCAGAATCTCGGGCCAAAAGAGGGCAGCCTTGGGAAGGAGCTCTTCCTAGCACCTGGCATCCTGTGCCAGGTGTGTCCACACCCCTAAAGCAGGAGCCCTGGTTTCCTGCTCTCTGCTTGGTTGACATGGGAGGTTGCCAGAGGTCAGGGCAGCATGATAACCTAGCCAGGCTTTTGAAGGGCCTTAACTAGAATGTCTATTTGCAAGGTTCTACAGGCGCGGCAGGACCCAGGCTGTTCACTATCCACTTGATAGATGCAAACACAGACAACCTCCCAAAAGCTCATACTTGGTAAGTCCTTCAGCGTGTTTGCAAAACAGGGCGGGCTGTGAAAATGTGTTTTATTTCTGCCCCGTGAAGTTGTAAACTCTTCTGCGCAAGGAAACCAGGCGTGGAGCATCTCCAGGTTAACCTTCTTCAGCCTGACCCTGAAGCCATGGGCAGAGGAGGCTTAGCTATGTATATATCTTCAATAGCAAGTCGGCTGTTATAGGGAGTCCTCAACTTAACGGCCACGATTAAAAGCCCCCAAATTTCTGTGGTTTAAGTGAAACAACCGAGTTTTGCCCCATTTTACCACCTTGCTTGCCATGGTTGTTAAGTGAATCGCTGCCATTGATAAGTTGGTAACCCGGTTGTTAAGTGAATCTGGCTTCCCCAGAAGGTCTCCAAAGTTGATCGCGTGACCTTGGGACCCCGCGACCGTCATAAATCTGAACCAATCACCAAGCCTCTGAATTTGGATCACATGCTGCAGAGGTGGTAGCTGTGAAAAAAAAAAACGGTCATAAAGTCACTTTTTTCAGTGCCGTTGAACGGTCCCTAAATGAACTTGCTGTAAGCCGAGGACTGCCTGTGTGTAAGTTTAGTAGATGAAGTAACAAAAGCCTCCCCCCCTGTGTTTCCTAACCTCCTGCAGCTTTAACCGAATTGACATTCCGCCTTACGAGTCCTACGAGAAGCTTTATGAAAAGCTAGTGACCGCTGTGGAAGAGACCTGCGGCTTTGCGGTGGAGTGACCAGGCAACCAAAGGAAACCCATATTGCTAGAGCTCATGGACCACCAAAATCAAAAAGCTGTAAGGAGAAGCTTGCTGTGAACTTCTGTTTTTTTTTTGTCCAAAGTGTTGGGATTTGCTTGACAACTTAGGGGTGCAAAGGCTGTTTTTCCCCTTCCTTCGACGGCGTCGGCGAAGAGGGAGGCTTTTTATTTTTGGAGGTTCCCAAACATACTTTCTCCCTCTTGTGACAATAAACCCTCCCTTTTCTTTTCTTCATTTCCCAGGAAAACAGCAACAACAAAACCATACACACGCACAAACACACACACACACACAAAACCAGGCAGCCAGGTTCAACGTTTTGGTTTTGGTTACCCGCGATAATTCTGCTAGATTTGTAACACATATTGTGATAAGGGTCTACGACCTGTGGTCTTTTTTTATAGGAGATTCAAACTGTAGTTGAGTATCTTTGCCATTGGTTTGCCGAGGAGTTTGGTCGGTAGGTGTCTGTGGATGTTTGTCTTCGACGCAGCCCTGAGCCCTTGTAGAATCCAGAAGCTCTGGAGATTTAAAAGGAAAAAAAGAAAAAAGAAAGATTGGCACTGGAATTCCTACTGGCACGTTTCAAGGAGACCCCATTTAAGGAACACCTAGCAGAGCGCGCAGCTCCGTAAGCATAGGAAAACTGGGGATTATTATTCCTTGTCAGGAAGCTCTTTTTGTCTTCTGTGAATGAGATGACTTGGCTCTTAAGAGGAACAATTCAGGAGAATCAAGCCATCTTGAATGATGTGAGTTTCTCTTCTCCTTTTGCAGGGACACTTTGCATTGGAGATAGATTCATTCTTTGGAATAATTGTCCGTTTTTCTTTTCATCATCCCTGGCCTCTGCTAAAGAGAAAGCAGGGCACGGCTCAGATTCTCAAGAGAAACCACATATCCCTCCTTTTATTTCCCTCTCTCTGTTTTCTGAAATGCTTTCGTTGTGATGTGAAACGGCCGAAATTCTTTCCACAGGAAATAGCTTACAGCAAAGATAAACGGAATCCAGTTCCATTTCTGAAACCGTCTGGAATATAGAACAGCTCTCGTGAAGAGTTCTAACGCAAGCCTCAGCCTATAGAGACTGAGTCACCCAAACCACTGTTTCCAGCTTCTGTCTTTTTTTTCTTTTCTTTTTTTCATTTCCCCCAGTCCCCCAACACAATTTAGCCAATTTTCCCAGTTGATACCAATTTGTTTGCCCTCCAGGCGACTTCCAGGGCAAGGAAGAATCCGAATGGTAAGAATTCCCTCTGTCCAAATGCTTCTTTTTAATTTGCACAAATGAAGAAGGCCGGTAATTGTTAACAAGATAACATTTTTCGGGGTCAGAAATTCCACTAATCATCAAGTGTAACCTTGACACTTTGTGAGAGTTTTCCTTCCTCCTCCTTTTGCAAAGAAGCATATTAACAAGGTGTCGAACTTCATACGTGGGTCATGTTGATGTGGGCTTGTTTCTGTTTGTTTCTGTCTGTCAACGAGGATATTTCTATCGTCACTTATACAACCAGTTGAGAATAGCTTTAAACTGTGATAGGACAAACCAAAATTAGCGAACTTGTCCAGATCCCCGGATTGTTTTTCTTCCTGTTTATTCAGTTGACTGTAACCCTTGGCGACGGAAAACTTAAGGATTCCATGTGAGAAGGCAAATCTACCTTTGTGATATTTGCACCGTGTGGCGAAACGATTGGGTTTTGTGGTTGACTTAACAACTGACTCGCAATGTCCTTCCGGGATTCATTTGCACTTAAAGAGGCCACTGAAATGCATTGCGGATAATCTGGGAGGGGATCAGGTCATGGGGCCTTTTTTCAGATCTTGGAAGGACCTTAACAAACTTCTGGACAATAGAAATCTACCACCATCGCTGCTTTTCCAAGGGCTCTTGAAGATTATACTGTATATTTTGTGGGGATCTTGATCGACCCTACCACTGGAATTTTAAGCCTCTAAAAAATCATAAAGGTGTGAATTCTGCTCCCACTAAAATTATTTGCACAGTCTGTTTCCCAGTTATTGAACAGCGTTAAGTGTGGTAAGCAATTCTCCTCGAGCCACACATTAAAATAGGCTGGCCACAGAGATACTTCCGTGGCATTTATAGGCTGAATTCTTGCATCGTTCTTGTCTCATATCGTGGCTCTTCAGCCACGTCCAAAATCGAGGACCCACGAACAGGTCAAGCAACTTGAAATGCAAAAGGCAGCCTGTGGCAGACTGCATAGAGCATAAAAGGTAGCTTTGGGGCAGGGGCCTTCCACCTGGGCTGCTTTTAAGACGTGTGGTCTTCCACTCCCAGAATTGGCTGAGGAATTGTGGGAGTGGAAGTCCACCCGTCTTCAAAGTGGCCAAGGTTGGAGACCGGCTGCCCTGGAAAGGTGATCAGGTGGCAGGGTGCAGAACGGGTTCTCTCTGAAGGTAACTTGGGAGGATGGGAAGAAAGCTCTCTTAATTTTGCTCACCTCCTCCAGCTGCCTTCTGCCGTTCACCAACTGAGAAAGTGCAGCTGGTCTGTCTGTTGAGGTCTTCAGGCAGGATCAGAAAGCAAGCTAGGTGTGACTAGGGGAGGGGCAAGGGGCTTGGAGGGGCTTTGGCTTGTGCCCCAGGTGAGCATGTCACCTAGCCTCCCCCATCAAAGAAACTAAAAAAAAAACAATGGGCAGGTGGGAATTTTCTGAACCTCAGCTAGGCTGAAAGCTTTGGGACAGCTCAAGGATTAGGACAAAACCCACCAACACGAAAGCTGAGTTGCTCTCCTCCGTCACGAGCATCAACTGGAGCAGATCAGCAGAAGTCCTTGAAAACCAGGAGTAAAGCTTACGTAAGGATGGAGCATGAAACACCTGCCTGCAGTCTTCCCTCTGATAAGCATTGGCAGCATTTCTGCGAGGAGACAGGAACCTGGAGTTTAGCTGTGATGCCACTTCAGCGGGAAAGGCAAAGGTCCAATTTCTCGTCAGATTCTCTCATCCGGAGCCTCTTGAAGTGACCTTCAGCATCCCCGTAGCCAGAGATAAGCTGTGCCTGGTCCAGCGATGCAAATCTCCCTCCCTCCCTCTGTATTTTTGGTTTGTTTGTTTACTTGCCCCCAAATGCCTCATCTGCCTTGATGCGCTCCCAGGGATGCAGGAAACCAGCACTTGCTCAGTGCTAGGAATTGGGAAGACGGGACTCGCTCCCACTCAAAATTGGACCAATTTTCTGTTTGTTTAAAGCAGAGATGTCCAACCTCGGCAACTTCGAAGACCCGTGAACTTCAACTCCCAGAATTCCCCAGTCAGCCATGCATGGAACTGGAATTCTGGAAGTTGAAGTCCACAGGTCTTCGAAGTTGCCAGGGTTGGACGCCGCTGCTTTAAAGGGATTGCTTGCTTTAACATTAGTTCTCAGGCCTCAGCAATTTGTTTTAAAATCCTCTCCCTTTCTCAACCACAGCCCAGTATTTCTGCACTGTAGGGCACAGGAAGTTTTCCAGAAATGCAGTTATAAGTCTCTGGTTTGTTTGTTTTTTCTCCCTCAGTAACTTTTTTTTTTTTGGTTATCCATTCTTTAACCACTTTATAATGTGTTTTTTTAACTTATTCTTTTGTAATGTCTTGGGTTTTTAAATATTGCTGCTACCCTTGTTACTCTTCTCACCGTTTATATTGCAGATTTTATTTTGTAAAAAAAAAGTTGTACACTAATGTGTTTTTTGTTTTCCATTTTATGTCTAAATCAAAGTATTTAAAAGAAATGCTAGTTCTATTTAATGTGTTATGGAGCCGGCTGGAATAAACAGTGATTGTGTAGTAGGGTGGGCCCGGGAAGGTCATGTCCATTTTTGTTACATATGCAATAAACTCTCACAACTTTAGTCTTCTGTCTCGATTTGTTTTTTTATCGTATCCTGTATGTTTTGAAAGACGGTGTTAAAATATACAGTGGGAAAATGAGCAGTTTTCTCAGTTCAGGTTGAACCACCGAGGTTCAGCTGAGTTTTCAATTACAGGTAGTCCTCAACTTATGACCACAATTAAGCCCAAAATTTATGTTGCTATGTGAGATGAACCACAACAGTGTTCAATTAGTAACACGGTTGTTAAGTGAATCTGGTTTCCCATTGACGTTGCTTGCCAGAAGGTTGCAAAATGGGATCACAGCACTTTGGGACACAGCAACGGTCATAAGGATGAACCCGTTGGCAATTGTCTGAATTTGGATCACATGACTACGGGGGTGCTGCGAACGTCGTAGCGATGAAAAACGGTCCCAAGTCACATTTTTTTCAGTGCCTTTAAATGGCCACTAAACAAACTGTTGTAAGCCGACTACCTGTACTAGAGAGGGCTTAACGGGGTTTGTAAACAGCGAGCATCTCCCTAGCACTTTGTGTGATCCTTTAATTGGGAATCATAACCAGAGTCGTCTTCCAATGCAGAATAAGAGCCCTTCAGGTCATCCTCGTTTAGCAACTGTCTCCTTTAGCCACCATGGTGATGGTAATGAAAAAGTAGCTTTAACACCCAGTCCTCGCCCTTATGATCTTTGGGCGTTGTAGTTCTAATACATCAAGCAACCATCTTGGACACCCCTGCTATAGGCATGCTAGGGGGTGTTTTTAAGGACAGTTTGTTATAATTGACATGCAACGCTAGAAGGCATACATAAAAACTACCTAATAACCCCTCCTTCCAAACTTAAAAATGCCATAAAACAATCTTTAAAAAATGAGTCGCGAAGTAACTTGATGCTGTACTTGGGCAAAACTCAGGTTTTTTTTTTAAGAGCTTTCTGAAAGGCCTCCAAAATCATCCAAATCCAGAGAGAATCGGGGTTCCATAGGGCAGTCTCGCACACAAGGCCCATCTCCTGGGTCCTGTCAGAGGATACACTTCTAAGTGATGGGCCCTGGATCATGACCACCTATCCCATCTTCCTGATTGGATGCAAGCAATTGGAGACCACAGGTCCCACAGCAGTGGTCGCCAACCAGTGGGCCAGGGACCACTGGTGGTCCATGAGAAAATTTTCGGTGGTCCACAGAGAAAAGACATCCCCAAAGCAATTAATCCAGGCTGCGCGGGAAGACAAGGCTGCGCCGCCCACAGGAACACAAGGCTTGCATTGCGAACAACAAGGTAGTGAGGGGAGGAACTTGCCCCACTCGTCCCACATGCGGCCACCGGGCTGCTTTACGCTTCTTCTGCTTTTGGCTCTTTGGGATCCTGCAAGGCCTCCTGCTCCAAGAGGCTGCACCAGCGCAACAAGTCTCACAAAGACTCATTTCTGGTGGAGTTTGGGGGAGAGAAAGCAAGACTTCTGCTCCTGCTGTTTTCCTTGCATGAAGCCAAAAGTCTCTCTCTCTCCCCCTGAGAACGGAGCTGGAGATGGTATCCTGCGATCCCAAATAAAGAATGATCGATCAGTAGGAAAATGGGGAGGGGGGTTTTCCTGCAGACTTTTTGGGGAATTTTCCCAGGGTCTCTGATCCGTACGACTGGTAAACATTGAGGGGTGCCCATAAGTTCTTAGGGGTGCTGTGTTCTAGACCAGCGGCGGCTTCCAAATAGAGCAGCCCCATCATCCTGAGTCACATGATAGTCATCCAGACAAGAGTGAGGAAAGCAAGGATTGCGAGAAGAGCCCTCCTGGTCTAGGAATGGAGAAACCAAGATGCGTCAACATTGCCCAACCATCTATTGAAGCCTGCCCTCCCGCAAAAATCACTAGCATGATTAATGTCAATTGCTTATTTAGCATCCTATGACTATATCACTAGTTGTATCTTATGATGTATGATGAATGCATTTTATGATGATGATTTGTCACTTGTTGCTTGTATGTACACTTGAGAGCTCATGCGCACCAGAGACCCAATTCCTTGTGTGTCCAACCACACTTGGCCAATAAAGAATTCTAAAAAAAGAAAAAATTCTTTCATATGTTGCAGAAACTGGCTACGCTTTTCGATCTCTCCCTGTTTTTGTGGGAAGCCAAAACGTTCAGGCCAGCTGGGCTGCTACTTCCTCCTTCCTCTGGTTGAACAAACATGCCCTTGTGACCAACTTTAAACCTTAGCCTCTGGCAAAACAATACTCCGGCAAGCTGCTCAATTGGCCAGATTAATGTTGTTCGCCTTTCGGCCTCGAGCTGTTCCGTTTGCCTGCCGCTCCCACCTGCACACATGGGGTAAAAGGTAATATGTGATCCATTTGAACACATCGCTGTGGGTTGTTTTTTCCTCGTGGCCACGCAGTTGCAAAACCTTCCAGACTGCACAATGGATGGCTTGGGTCCAAATTTTTTGACAGGATGCAGAGGTTGGTTGCTTTGAAGTAAAACGTTCACTGCCAGCAAAAAGCCCCAAATTTCATGTGTTTTTTCACCTAGGTACTCGATCTGTTTTCTGGGGTGACCCAATACACGACCCAAAACAGTCCAGATCAGTGTTTTCCAATCTTGGCAACCAGAATAGAATAGAATAACAGATTTGGAAAGGACCTTGGAGGTCTTCTAGTCCAACCCCCTGCTTAGACAGGAAATCCTATACCATTTCAGACAAATGGTTATCCAATCTCTTCTTAAAAACCTCCAGTGTTGGAGCATAATACAACTTCAAGTTGTTCCACTAGTTAATTGTTCTTCCTGTCAGGAAATTTCTCCTTAGTTCTAAGTTGCTTCTCTCCTGGATTAGTTTCCATCCATTGCTTCTTGTCCTGCCCTCAGGTGCTTTGGAGAATATCTTGACTCCCTCTTTTTAATATTTATTTGATTTATTTGATTCGTCAATCGCTTACAAGATAATAGGAATAAGTATAAACATGAGTAAGAATACAGGAAATAGGTATGAATAAATGGGGACAATAGGACAGGGACAGTAGGCACGATGGTGCACTTATGCACGCCCCTTACAGACCTCTTAGGAATGGGGTGAGGTCAATGGTGGATAGTTTGAGGTTAAAGGAATGTGTGTGTGTGTGGGGGGGGGTTTAGAGGATGTAACAACAGAGTCAGGTAGTGCATTCCAGGCATTGACCACTCTGTTGCTGAAGGCGTACTTTCTGCAATCAAGTTTGGAGCGGTTTACATTGAGTTTACATCTGTTGTGTGCTCTTGAAGCTGAAATAGTCATCGACTGGTAGGACATTGTAGATGCATGGACCAACTCCCACAATTCCACAGCACAGCGTTGCTGAATCAGATCAAGACAGGCGCCTGTCTGTGAACTCTCTCATTTTCCCAGAAGCAATGAATTTAATTTAAAACCACCTCCCTTCCAGAATTGCTCCAGTCAATATTCGTTTTTGATCGTTGAGCCCCACCTGGTGGATAACATGTTAGGGGAAAAATACAAGCTATTATACATTGAAATATTAATTGTAACCACTTTGTAACCAGAGATAAACCATTGGGGAGGGCAGCAGCAGCTTGAATGCTGAATGTTCTGGCAATTTTAAAGAAGCATGGATAAGCCGAGTCTTCCATCAGGATTTTTCAGAACCTGGATATTTTGAACTACAATATAAGGTCCCTAGCCATTGAAGCTTTTTGAAAGCCATCACTCTGCTAAACAAATAATTCCCTCAACACTGTTCAACTATTTACAAAGTCTGCACTACTATTACTATTAATCTTCTCATCACTCCTTATCACCCCTCCCCTCCCACTTGTGACTGTATGACTGTAACCTTGTCGCTTGTATCCTTATGATTTTTATTGACTGTTTGCTAGTATGATTTGATTGCTTATGACTATCAAGTTTTGAACCTTATGATTCTTGACTCTTGAATCTTTTGTGTGTACTGAGAGCATTTGCACCAAGACAAATTCCTTGTGTGTCCAGCCACACTTGGCCAATAAAGAATTCTATTCTATTCTGTTCTATTCTATACATTAAAATGAAATTGTGTTGCATGCAGCTCTCAAAGGGTCACCACCTCCAATATACACTACAGAAACATGACAAAATATAAAATAAATAAAAATAGATTAGATAGTTTAGATTGATAGAGGTACATATAGATAGATAGAGGTAGATATTGATAGATTATATAGATAAAATAGATTAGATAGAGATAGATTATTAGATAGACAGAAGATATAGATATAGATAACAGATTAGATAGATAGCTAGATAGAGGTAGATACTGATAGATTATATAGATAAATAGATTTTATATAGATAGATATAGAGATAGATAGAAAGATATAGAAAGAGACAGAGACAGATAGACAGAAAGATAGATAGAAAGAGATAGAGATAGACGGATGGATGGACGGATGGATGGATGGATAGATAGACGGATGGATGGACGGACGGACGGATAGATAGATGGATAGATGTCAAGCCTTGCAAGGTGCTGGTAATCCTGGCCCATCTCCCTTTAGCCTGACCCGCTGGAGCCTCCCCTGCCTTCACCCCCACCCGCCCCCCCCCCCCCCAGCCAACTTCAAGCAGGGCAGGCGAGGAGGGAGGCTCACCACATGCTCCACCGAGGTCACGTGAGGGCCGGGGCCAGCCGCGGCTCTCTCTCTCTCTCTCTCTCTCTCTCTCTGGTGCGGCGCCTCTCTCCCTCCGCGCGTTCTCTATGGCCCGGAGCCCCGCATGCGCGCTCCCCGCCCCGCCCCCTCCGGCGGTCACGTGGAAAGCGCCTGGTGGGGCGGCGCTGCGTGACTCGCGCGCGCGGGCGGCGGGGGGGGGGGGGGGGGGGGGGGGAGGGGGGGGGGCCGGGGAAAGGGAGGAAGCCGGAAGCGCCGGAGGAGCCGCCGCGCGAGGGGTCGGGCCGGAGCGCGAGGGCCAGGCAGGCAGGCCGGCCTGCGAAGGCCCGGACGGGGCGGCCGGCGAGAGAAGGAGCGAGCGGGGCAGCGGGCGGTGAGTGACGGAGCGAGAGGGGGGAGGGGTCTCTTCCTTTCCTGGGGGGGGAGGGG
>NW_020716852.1:743592-767789 GCF_900518725.1 Notechis scutatus
TCTCCCACCACCACTCCTCCTTCCCTAAGAGGTTTGCCTCTCCTTCCTTCTCCCCCCATGTTTAATCACCTCCCAAAATGCTGTCCCCCCCCTCCTCAGGTTGTTTTCCTCCTCCATCCTCCTTTGATAGACAGGTGGGCTCAGCACCCTGAATTTCACCTCCTTTCTCCCCCTCTCTCCCTCCACCCCCATTCCAAGCGGTGCCCCTTTTTAACTTGCTTTCTCTCTTCCTTATGGGGGGAAAAAGACAACCCCCCCTTCCTTAATGCCATCTCCTTTCCATTTCACTTTCTCTTCCGCTTTGTGAATTTTGCTGGTTGGTTCCTTTGCTTTCCCCTAATTCTTGCTGCTTGATTTTCAACAGCATTGCCCCCTTTTAGGATGTCCGTCGGCCTCTCTCTTCCCCCTTCCTGGCATGTCGCTTCTGGGGTCCCCACCCTGCAAGGCCTTCGAGAGGGGAGGGCATCTGGTGGATGGGCCCAGCACCTGTTTCTCTATAAACAGCAGGACAGTCTCAGATTCAAATCCTGCTGCTTTTCACCCTGGGGCTAAGCAAGACAAGAGTCTCTTTCTGGGTTTTTTTAAGAGCCACCCAGACGTGCTCTGGCCTGCTGTAAATTAACTTTCTATGTTTATTGGCATCCTAATTCTTTCCCCCATTGGACCTTTTATCCTTTCTAAACTTTCTTTGCTGGCTAAATTGGTGCTGGCTGGCTTTTCTTGGAAATAAGTCTTTATTGTGTATATTGGAATTTGCTCCCGGCACATTTGCTATGTGATTCCCGAGGGATTCTGCAGTCCCGAAATGACTTGGGGGGGGTCTGAAATCGTGGCTTCACCCTCCCTAATTGAAGACAATACAGGTAGCCCTCAACTTACAGCAGTCCGTTTAGTGACTGTTCAAAGTTACGACGGCGCTGGAAAAAGGGACTCAGGACCATTTTTCACACTTAACGACCGTTGGGTTGGCATTTGAATGCTTGACAGCTGACTCGCCTTTACGACGGTGGCAGTATTCCCGGAGTCACGGGATTTTGCCACCTTCCCGACAAAGTCAGCGAGGAAATCAGATTCACTTTAACAACCGTGTGACTCGTTTAACAACGGCAGTGGTTCCATTAGCCGAGGTGGCAAGAAAAGTATAACCCCGGGGCAAAACTTCATTTAACGGCATAAATTTCGGGCTCGGTTGCGAAATCGTCACAGCCTAAGGGCCAAATAGTGTGAAGGCCTGCCTCTCCACCCTTCAGGCCAAAATGCCTCATGGATTTTCCAAATCCTTCAAGTTGAATGTAGGAAATCTCCAGAAAACTACTTTTTAAAAATAAATAAAAATAAACTGGGTTTTAATCCTTCATTAACATTTGCCTTCCTTTACCTTTTGGGGTTTTAATTAGGGTTTGTCCACTTGAATGTAAATGTGGCTTATCACTTGAACAAATCCCTGTGTTCGTTTTTTTACATATTTTTTCAGCCACATGGCCTGCTCGTCCTCCGAACCATATTGCTCTTTTTCCATTTATGGAATGGCCCCTCCAACTCTCCCTTTTAACTTCTCTCTCCCACCTGTTCTCTCCCCTTTATGTTTTCTCCCCCCTCCACCCCACAAGCTCCTCTTCCTCTCCCCCACCCAGCCCCCCCTTCTCTCCCCCCCAAGGCAGTCTTTGCTTCTCCTTGGAAAGCTGTTCGTGGGGATTACGAGAATAAATTTCCTGGTTTGTGGTTGCTGGCAGGGACAAAGTCCCTTTACCTGCAGATCTCGTTTGGTGTGCAATGAAAACACAAGGCAGCCTGCCCATCTGAACTATTATGGGATGGGGGGGGGCAGGAAGATAACAGCCAGGAATTTGGTGGGGTTGGGGTGAGAGGCAGGGCAGATCACAACATTGTCTGCTGCCTGTTGTGAGAATAACTTGGACAAAATGGACTCAACTGAGATGGTTTGTAGGAATTTTCTAGTCCCAGCTTTGTAGCTGTGGGATATGAGTGGTTTTCTTTCCTTCGCCTTGGGTATTTGGTTGTATATATGTGGTTAAGCTCTACAGACCTTAGATCTGGGATGGCGAACCCATGGCATGCTTGCCGGAAGTGGCAGAGGTGTGTGTGTGTGTGGGGGGTTGTGCACGCAGGGGTGGGGGGGAGTCATTGCACACAAGCGTGTGCACGCAAGCGTACTTTTGGCATGCGGCGTGGAAAAGGTTAGCTGTCACTGCCATAGATGCAGCTGTGAATGTGACATTGGTAAGTCGTTGCTCTTTGTGTTAGTAAATACACCGCAGGCAGTTAGTTCTTGACTTCCCACAGTTCGCTCAGTGACAGTTCAATCAAAGTTACAACGGCAGCAAAAAAAAAAAGTGACTTATGACCGTTTTCACCCTTACGACAGTTGCAGCATCCCCGTTGTCATGGGATCAAAACTCACAGCTTGGCAACTGATTCACATTTGTGACGGTTGCAGTCACGTGGTCCCCTTTGGCAACCTCCTGACAAGCAAAGTCGAAGGGGAAGCCGGATTCACTTAACAACCGGGCGACTCACTTACCTACCATGGCAAGGAAGGTCATAAAATGGAGCAAAACTCACTTAACAAATGCCTTGCTTAACAACAGAAATTTGGGGCTCCATTGTGGTCGTAAGTCAAGGACTACCTGCGTTATTAAAAGCCATATTACCATTGGTAACTTCGTCAACTTTCAACTTCCTAGAAATGCCCTTATCATAATGGGTAGGGGGTCTTGTTACTTTCAATTCAGTTTTGGGCAAATTTACCCAGGCTGGAGAAGCACCGCATGAAATGTAAAATCAGCAGTGTGTGATCATTTTGGAAGCATGGCAGCTTTTTCTCAGTTGTAATGTTGGTGTCTGGCATATTTGAGGGCATCAGAGAATAATCGTGGCATGTAAAAATGATGCCCAGCAGAAAAACGTGTTTAGTAGTCTACTTGTGGTCAGGTGCAAGTTACCAGGAACAGGAGTTGAGTTCAAAAAAGCACTTAAAGTTTATTAAATATTACCTATAGACAAGAATCTGGTCTAGTACCCATCCAGCCAAATGGATGCTGGGTAAGGCTCAGTGGAATTCAGGTGTGGGCAGGACTTGGGTCTTTTGTGTCTACATAATGATTCCAAACTGATAACACATTTAACCCCACCTTCCAGCTCAGCCTGCTTGTCTCCTGCCACTTGTATCTCAAGCATGCTGCTTTTTTTCAGGGAGGCACTCTTGTGCATATTTATTTGTTAGGTTTCTGTCCTGCTCCAGGCAGTGTACTAGTTTTTATCTCACAAAGGCAGCTCATGAATTGGGTTGGGCAAAGAGAAAGGAAACAACTCAGTCACCCCAGTGAGTTTCTATGGCTCAGCGTAGATTTTAACCTGAGTCTCCCCAGGGCCGCACTTTGATCTAATTTGAAACATCCAAACACTGAATTGGTTTTGGTCTATGTCAGGGGTCTTTGGCAATTTATAAGACTCATGGACTTTAACTTCCAGAACTCCCAGAATTCCCCAGTCAGCCATACTGACTGAGAAATTCTGGGAGTTGAAGTCCACAAGTCTTAAAGGTGCCACCAGTTGGAAATCCACTGGTCTTTGAAATGTATTAATCTCTTGGGACTTCCCCCCTCCATAGACAGATATATAGATAGATGGATAGAGATAGATATAGATATTCATAATCATATATATATAGTATATATATATGTTTTCTTAAGTTTTCACGGGTATCTATGTATGGTATTCAGCTTTGTTCGGGTATTTTCCCACGTCATTATAGTTGTGCTTTTAAAGTTGTAGCAACGTTTCAGCAGAATCTCATCTGCCATCCTCAGGCTTCTGTATCGTGTTCGTCTGTGAGTCAGACATTTACAGTTGTTTCGGTTTTAAATTTGGGGCAGCCTATTGCTGTGCCAGAATGGTTTTTTCTTCATCCTGATTGGTTGGGAGTCTTGGTCTGTGTTTATTGGTCTTGGAGTTTGCTGTGTTCTGCTTGATTGGTGTTTCTAATATCTTCTGCCTGTTTTGTGGCTTTTTTTGTGTCTTGATTGGCTGGCAACATTGTGTTCCTGTATTGGAGGCTTTAGTGTGGCTTGGCTCCAAGTAAATGGACGGCTATCATTTGTTAGGAAGCTAGGTTTCATCTGGGTGCCGGGTTGGGGTGTGTTTGAGCTGGAGGTATCAGGGGGGATCTGTTTGTGCCCAGGTGTTTGCCTGGCTTGTGGTGTGGAGATTTTTTTGTTTGTGAGTGCAGGCTTCCAAATAATTGACAGTCTGGTGGGATCATCTCTTCTATTCATGCTTTCCGGTCTTTTTTCAATTCGATGAACACAATACAGAAGCCTGATGATGGCAGATGAGATTCTGCCGAAACGTTGCTACAACTTTAAAAGCACAACTATAATGATGTGGGGAAAATACCCGAACAAAGCTGAATGCCATTATAATTTATATAATAAATTATAAATATAAATATATAAAGATGAGGTTTTGTTGTCCCAGCTTAACAGGTTGTTTATTTAAATAAACTTTAAACTCTTTATTCTGGATCATCTGCACAAGCTGGGATTGATTTTTTTCCCCCTCTGTGCCGATAGAAGAAACAGATCCTCGATTCACCCTTCTAAAAGATGGGTTTGTCCGCACTTTAGATTCCGGAGGAAGTCGCGAGCTGCTGTCCCAAGAAAGATTCTTGAACTGTGTCCTCTTGAACTTTCTGTTCCTTTCAGAAGGCATCTGTTGCAAGGGCCTCTTTGGAACCAGTTTGGGTTTCTCGTTAAAGGGAAATTTTTTGCATTCAGGATAATCGATCCTGAATCCAACCCTGGCAACTTCCTTCGACTGGTTGGTGTTGAAATGTTTTTCAATCATGGCCCAACGAATCAAGGTTTTTCCCCCCCCCCCCCCCCTTTAAAAAGTCCCCTCTGCGCGTATTCCAGAAAAAAAGAAGAAGAAAGAGACAGATAAAGGTTGGTGGATGCATCTCTTTTATATTTATGGCCCCACCTGTGCCTGGCTCTCTGTTCTCTGCCTCGAAAGGATTTTATTTACACCCAAACAGATGCTGGTCTCTGCTGGTCTCTTGCAACCGGCGTGCCTGGAATCTGCCGATGGGCTGATGTCATGGAACAGTTCTTGAGTAGAAGTTTTGCTGCAGGCTTTTGGCAAGGAGAGCGTAGCTGGAAGGGCCCAGCCGTGTGTGTTGCCCAGCCGAGCCGTTTGTTGTGCAGTCCTGCCACCTCTGTTTCAGATCCATATGTTGTATTTCAATTATAGCCTCTCTGTTTTCGCATTGAGCCTTCCCCACTCATACACGCCCACACAACCACGGACACCAAACACATCCCTGGAGGAGGAAACCATCCCACCACTCCACCCCCCAAAAAAAGTCATTGCATAAAGCCTTTTTTAGCAGCTGTGGCTAGGAAGAGGGAGTGAAGGCAGAGACGGTTAAAGCTCGTTGAGGCTGGCAAAATTGGAGCGGAAACAGTGGTTGTAATAAATGAGGTTTGTTTCGTGTGTGTGTGTGTGTGTGTGTGTGTGTGCGCGCTTTAGAATCACAGCTATGGGTGGTCTTTGACTTACGACCACAAGGGAGCCCCAAATTTCCGTTGCTAAATGAGACATTTGTTTGAGTTTCGCCCCCGTTTTACAACCTTTCTTACCACCGTTAAGTGAATCGCTGCAGTTGTTAAGCCGTTAAGTGCCTTGCCTTCCCCCTTGGCTTTGATGCTGTGAGGATTATGAGGTGTGGAAAATGGAAGGAAAGAGGGAAGACTAGGGAGGAGGGAAGGAATGAAGGAGAGAAGGAAAGAAGGAAGGAAGGAAAAGAGTAGGGAGGAGAGAAGGAAGGAAAAGAGTAGGGAGGAGAGAAGGAAGGAAGGAAGGAAAAGAATTGGGAGGAGAGAAGGAAGGAAGGAAAGTCGGGAGGGAGGAAGGAAGGAAAAGAGTAGGAAGGAAGGAAGGAAAGAGTAGGGAGGGAGGGAGGGAGGAAAAGAGGAGGGAGGGGGGAAGGAAGGAAGGAAAGAGGGAGGAGGGAAGGAAGGAAGGAAAAAAGTAGGGAGGAGGGAAGGAAGGGAGGAAGGAATAGTGGTGCACTTGCTACAATGCAATGTTGCAGGCTGACACTGCCCACTGCAGAGTCTCTGCCCACTGCAGTTCGATCCTGACCGGCTCAAGGTTGACTCAGCCTTCCATCGTTCCGAGGTGGGTCAAATGAGGACCCAGATTGTTGGGGGCAAGAGGCTGACTCTGTAAACCGCTTAGAGAGGGCTAGGAAGCACTGTGAAGCAGTATATAAGTCTTAAGGGCCCTTGCTCCTGAGGCTGCAGTCACAAGCTCACACAAAGCCGTGGGGTCCAACGGTCCTTTTGCCTTTTCCAGGGGCTCCTGACAAAAGTGGATGTCATGCCCAGGTGCGTAACCTTCTAACATGGAAGACGGAGGTCAGAAAGAAGTAATCGACTTGAATAGTTTCCGGAGCCATCGAGGGAAAGGTAAGTTCTCAGGTAGTTCTCAGCTTCTGGCCACCAGAATTTCTGCTACTGAAGTAAGGTGGTTGGTGAAGTGCCTTGCGCAAGGAATTCTGGGAGTTGAAGTCCACAGGCCACCTCTGCCCTGGGATTTCCCCTCCTGTCTTATTTCTGTGCAAACTCGGGCCGCATATTTTGGTCTGGAGTCGGACGGACGGACCTCGTGCATATTTACGAGCTGCTACAAACCTTCAGCTGGCTGATGGGCTGGTCCTTCCTTCAGATAGGGTTAACCACCGAGACGAGGGACTCATCACGATATCGGACTCCTCGGACGAAGACTTGCCTGTGATGTTGGACACACCTGTTAACCTGCAGTGGGAAGACGAGGATGATGAAGACGTGGTCATCTTGATGGAGGTAAGTCCTCCCTTTTCCGTGTTCCAGTTACGGGACGATCAGCCTTTAATAGCCAATAAACACGGCCTCAAAGATGTGATTTTTGCCTGCAAGTCTGGGGATCCCAAGGTGATACGGAGCCCATCAAGGTTGACTCAGCCTTCTGTCCTTCCGAGGTGGGTAAAATGAGGACCCAAATTGTTGGGGGCAGGAGACTGACTCTATAAACTGCTTAGAGATGGCTGTGAAGTACTGGTGAAGCAGTATATAAGTCTAAGGGCTGTTGCTGTTGCTGTCAAATGGTTAGTTTGAATGTTGGTACTGTGGAACTGGGGAGCAGAGGGTTGTTGGCTTTTGCATTGGGGTTTGATTTCTGTAAGCCACCCAGAGTCACCATGAGTGAGTTGGGCGGCCATATAAATGTTTTTAATCAATAAATAATGTGACAACGCAGCTCACGCAATCTGCTTTTTTAATATATTCAGACATATTAAATGTTGCTATTTTATTAATCCAACAAACTGCTTTTTTAATATATTCAGACACATTAAATGTTGCTATTTTTTTAATCAATTCGGTGGAATTTTTTTCCCCCCTTCTTGTTCTGGCAAAAGCAGGCCAGAGAACTTACTGTTAACTATACTGCTTGCAAATCATCAACCTTTCAGTTGTTGTTTTGTGGTTGTTATAAAACTGCCCAAATCCGGTATGGTCTTGCTAACGGACCTTTGGCAAATCAATTCTGGTTGTTGGCTTTCTGAAATGTCTTGGGTTGACTTTCCATAAACCTGCATGATTAAATTTTATGGGGCTTCTTGAAATATAAAGGGAAAAAGAATTACAAGTTTCTCCATGATATTTTCTTTAAAACAAAAAACAAAAACAAAAAGCACCTTTTCAACAGTGCAGAAAACAGTTCCCCAAAAGGCCCCATTCTTTCTCTCGCAGTTTGGTGAAGGAGTTGAGCATTGTTTCCAACGATGAGTTTCACAACTCCTGATTACTCTGAGCTTCTCAAACTTGGTTTTTGTACGTTTTCCAAATAGTCTGCAGCTAAAATTGGGTTTATCTTGTACTAATAACTGCAGCTAAGCCTTAATTATTAAACTACAGTGCAGTGCATCGGCTACAATTGGTGGGGGTCGCACTTTGCACTAAACCTCAAGCAAAATGGTCAGGTGTGTAAACCAGCTGCAAGGTTTGAGAAATATCCCAAGGCTTAAAAGCAAAGTACAGTTTTTCCCCTGCCTTCTTTAAATGCCAGATTGCTGTTTTCCAGCTCCTTAAATGTTCTTCAAGCTGATGAGAGGTTTATTACCTAAAATTCATTCTATGCATCCCAGCCGCTTTTTATTCTTTCCTCTGAGAGATTTCAGCACATTTTGACAAGGAGGAGCTGTTTGACCACAAGGTCAAAGTTATAATTTGAAAGGGCTGCCGCAAGCAAGGTTGCGCTTTCTGTGCAGCTGGGAATTTTTGTTTCGTTTGGTTCCAGAGGAAATTAGAATATCCAGGTAGCATAGATTTGTCATTCCCTTTTGGGACGTAAAGATTGATTTGCAGTCCTGCGAAATAAACAGAGTTTAGAAAACGCCTTTTATTCAAACATCCCACAGCAGCACAAATGGTATACACATAGTCCTCAGCATATGGCCATAATTTAAGTTTTGCCATCTTATGACTACAAATATAGGCCAGTTGCCAAGCGCCCCCAAATGCAGTCACGTGACTTCAGGGGAACCTGGTGATCAGAACTCCGAATTGGAGTTGTAATTCCCATTTCCAAGGTCTATTGTAGCTTCAAATGGTCGCTAAGCAACTGGATTTAAGTTGAGAACTACTCATATTTCTGACAGCTAACCTTTCTAACCAATATGAGAATGGCTAAGATGAGATAGCATATAAGATAATCAGGATTTATATTCCTTGAAGACAGCTGGTCATTTGCATTCTTTTAACAGAGTCGTTGAGGCTACCTGGGGCTTTGTCTGTGCCCTCAGGGCCACCTGAGTCGTGCAAATGGATGCAGCACAGCTCTACAACGCAGGCCTTTCAACAGTCCCAAGAAGGCTCCATAGCCATTTGCCCTACTTGGGTGACCCTGAGGGCACAGACAAACCTCCAAGTGGCCTCAACATCGACCTAAAAGAATGCAAATGACCAGTTCTGTCTGCAAGGAAAATAAATCCTTCTGTTTCCACCATCCAGTCAGAGCTGAAGAAGCTTCTTGGATGAGAAGGGAAATGTCTTCAGAGAAATGCAAGAAAGTCCAGTTGCCTCTTGGAAAAAGCGCCTTTGGGACAACCATGACCTGAATGACTGAGAATCTCCATAGACATGGTGCTACTTTTTAGCGTTCAAAGGCAGCTTAAAGACCTTCTGTGGCCTAGAAAGGGGAATTTTAGGTCTAGCCCAGCGGTTGGCAACCTTATATACCCAAAGAGCCACCGGAAGCCCCCCGTTAAATTCTGGAGATGACCGGAAGTCTGGTTCCCCCACCAAAGAGTCTCCCCTCCTAGTGCGGCATCCTTTTTCCTCCACCCGTCCCAACTGAAAGCCCTATGAACTGTGGTGCCGACCGGCGACGGAGCCGCAGCAGAGGGATGAAAGAGCCACATGTGGCTCCAGAGCCGTGGGTTGCCGACCCCTGATCTAGCCCCTAGAAACTCTAGGTTAGGGTCTAATTCCTCTCTCTGCCTCCTTGTAAAGACAGCCACCAAGAAATTCCTGCGGCCCAACGTCATCAAGCCCGCCGCTCCCTGGCAAGTCGTTAACAAGACGGGGGAAGGAGGATCTAATGGCGAGGTGGTGGCCCTCCCTCACAAAGACCAGAAGGCCAAAACCCCGACTTCTCCGAGGCTGCCGGGGACCCGCCGGAACGGCCTGAAGACGGGAAGTGCGAGAGCAAGCGCGAGCCAGACCGAGGTCTTGGAGTTACCCGATTCTCCGGATCCTGCAGACCCCGGGGAAGTGAGGGGCACCGAGGCTGGGCCCAGCGTGGCTCAGAAGAGAGACATTGTCCCGGAGGTCATTAATTTGGAGGAAGTGGGGGCCAATCAGGACAACAACCAAGAAGGCGAACGAGATCGGACACTCCCGCCACGGCCAGCGCCCAACCTCGGAAGGGTTTCCCACTGCGCCCAGCAGAACATGCGGCTGGATCATCCGTACTTCCAGCCGGCGAAGAATGAGGCACGGACTGGGGTCCACCCTCTTCCTTCTCAGCCAGCACCATTGGAACGAGAGCTGGGACCTTTGCCGAGGGTTTACCAAGGAGAGATCCCCGGGCCGGCTTTCCCCAGGCCTGAGCCTCAGCAGGATGGGATCCCAGGGCCGGCTTCCCCTCAACTTGCTCACCCGCCAGAGGAAAATGGAGGCCAGCCAGCGGCAATAAACGAGCAGGCTGGGCCAGCGTTCCCAGTCCAAGGGTCGCTGGATACCAGCACCGGTGAGCTTCCCAAACAGACGGCTACCCTGTTGGACAAAGATCTCTTTGTGCTACTCACCCGAGAAACGGTAGGTCTTTTCTTTTCTTTAATTTCAGGTTTTATTTTTATTTTATATTTATAACAAGTCCATCTTTCACTTAAACGGTGTATTGACCGGGTACATATATCTTGTGCTAACAATTATGATTAACATACTTTCCTTGCCAAAATATCAGTAATCACATTTTCTTTATGAACCATTGTCGCTTACATATTTTATCTTTATGGCGATCTTAACTTATTTCTCTGTATGTTCATCTACTCGCTTTTAACTTATTTCTTCATTTCCCAACCGTTGATAAAATAGATAAAATGAGGACCCAGTTTGTTGGGGGTAATATAATATTTGTAAACCGCTTAAAGAGGGCTATAAAGTACTGTGAGGCGGTATATAAGTGCTATTGCTATTATTCCCAAGAGAGTTTAGTCAGCTATTCTCCAAAGCACCTGTGGGCAGGACAAGAACCCGTATCCATGAGAGATCCAATCTAGAACTATGGAGAAATTTCCTGTCCGTGAGACAGTGGGGACGACTTGTCTCCAGAAATTGTGGATGCTTCATCACAGGAGGTTTTTAAAGAAGAGATTGGACAGCCCCTTTGTCTGAAATGGTATAGGGTCTCCTGCTGGAGCAGGGGGTTGGACTAGAAGACCTCCAGGGTCCCTTCCCACGCTGGTTATTCTGTAATTCCATTGGGCGAGATTGTTGTAAATAGATCAGTATCAATAAAGATACTTTTCTGATCAGCTCAGGGCGTCATTCTGACACCTCGTGCCCGGTAACGCCTGATAACATTCGACGGGCAACAAGCTAGCCATTCCTTGAATGGCTGGGGTGCCCAAAGGATTCACACACACCCCTTCCTCTTTTTCTAGGAAGCCAGGTTTCCAGACGCAACGAGAGAGTACATCGAAGAGCTGATACAGAGCAAAAACTGCAGCGACTTAAACATGTAAGTACAAAAAGCCTGGCGTGTCGTCCTCAGACCAACAGATGACCACCAGCCCTGGCACAGAACCCCCAAAGCTTATGGTGAACTTCCCTTCCTTGCAACCCAACAAAAGATGATTCTGACGTCGTGTCTCGGCTCTCTCGCCTGAACCGTTTGTTTTGGTCTAGGCCAGGGGTGTCATAAACTCGATTTCATTGAGGGACGCATCAGGGTTGTGTTTGACCTGGGGTGGGCGTGGTCAGGGGTGGGCATGGCCAGCTCAGCGTCACTCGTGTTGGGGACACTTGTGGTGGCCATGTGCTAAGTCAGCTTCCCTCAGACCCTCCTTCCCTCTCATCATAACCTTCTTTCTGTCATGCCCCTGTTGGACTCTGATTCTGAGGGAGAGGTGGAACAGCTGACAGGGAGTGGGGGTGTGGCTCCAGTGGCTGGAAACTGGGGAAGGGCACAGTCCGGCTGGGCATTCAGAGGAAGACCCAGGCCCACCCCCTCTTCATCCTAGGGAGGAGTGGATAAGGGAGCAACGTGAGTTACATGGTTTATGGGGGAGGAAAGAGCCCTGATCCCCTTCAATTGGCTTCAGCTGGGAAGACTGTTTAAAAGGGCAAACTGCACGCAAAGTTGCTGGAAGCAAAGCGTGAAATTATTCTGGTTTGTCAAGTCTTATCTGAGTTCTGGCGTCCTCCCAAGTGTGTATATCTATTCTACCTCTCTTTCCCTATCTATCTATTCCAGGGGTCTTCAAACTTGACAGCTTTAAAAGACTTGTGGACTTCAACTCCCAGAATTCCTCCCCCAGTCACGTTGGCTCAGGAATTCTGGGAGTTGAAGTCCACAAGTCTTAAACTTGCTAAGTTGGAAGACCCTTGGTTTAAACTTTTTAAATGTTTGATGGGTGGGCCAGGGGTTGTTCTCCGAAAGACAGCTCTTTTTCCAAAGGGTCCTTGTCTCCTTGTTGCTTTTTCAGACTCTGTAATTTTCTTCTGGAAAATCCAGACTACCCAAAGAAGGAACTCAGTATGGTTTTAAATCCAAATAGCAGCCTGCTTTCCAGCCAAGACGAGACAAAGGCAAGTTGAAATTTTCCCTCTCTTTGCAGGCCTTTGTTTTTTGTTTTTTGTTTTACAATCCTTTTTCTTTAGTGATTGTTTGAAGTTTACAGTTGCAAAAAAAGTTAACTTGGGACCAGTCCTCGCACTTACGTCCGTCACAGGGTCCCCAAGGTCACAGGATCAGAATTCAGGCCCCGGGCAACTAGCCTGTATTTACGAGGGTTGGCAGCGTCCCGTGACGGCCATGTGTTAACCTCCCCAGCCGGCTTTGGACAAGCCAAGTCAAGAGGGCAAGCTGGATTCGCTTAATGCCTGTGTGGTTTGCTTAACAACTGTGGTGGAAAAAGGCTGTAAAATCCAGCGTGGCTGATTTCACAAACCACTTTGCTTAAGAAAGAGAAATTCTGGTGCCAAATGCAAGCCATAAGTTTGTGGGCTACCGGTAAGCATCTTCAAAACTGCATTAAAAATTCTAAAGTGTACCTAAGAAAGTTTACCGTAAAAAAATAATAATCCTTAACTTATTTTCTGTTTTCCTTCTCTTCCTTCTTCCTCCTTCTCTCCTCCCTCCTCTTCCTTCTCTTCCTCCTCTTCCTTCCTCCCTCATCCTCTTCTCCCTCCTTCCTCTCTCTTCCTCCTCCTCTTCCTTCCTCCTCCTCTTCCTCTTCCTCCTTCCTCTCTCTTCCTCCTTCTCCCCTGCTGCCTCCCTCCTTTTCCTCGTTCTCTTCCACCTCCTTCTCTTCCTTATTCTCTTCCTCCGCCTTCCTCCTTCTTCCTCCTCTTCTTTCCTCCTCCTCCTTCTCTACTCTCTCCTCCCTCCTCTTCCTCCTTCTCTTCCTCCTCTTCCTTCCTCATCCTCTTCTTCCTCCTTTCTCTCCCTCTTCCTCCTTCTCTTCCTCCTCCGCCCTCCTCTTCTTCCTCCTTTCTCTCTCTTCCTCTTCCTCCTTCTCTCCTGCCGCCTCCCACCTCTTCCTCCTCTTCTTTCTCCTCCCTCCTCCTCTTCCTCCTTTAGGTGCCTAAAGTGGACTATTTTGACTTCTCCAAACTGGATCCACTCGACCAACGTTGCTTCATCCAAGCCGCTGATCTCCTCATGGCTGACTTCAAAATGCTAAGCAGCCAAGACATCAAGTGGGCACTCCACGAACTCAAGGGACACTATGCAATCACACGAAAGGTTTCTCCCCTCTTGCTTCTCCCTCTCCTTTCTAAGAACACCCCCTCAAGCGCGGCCTGGGCTCACAAAAGAAATCCCTCAGGAGCCCGGAATTTCAAACTCCTCTGATAACGGGTACTCCTCGACTTACAACCACCATTGAGCCCAAAACGTCCCCTGCTGAGCGGGGCAGTTGTTAAGTGAGTTTTGTCCCATTTTACGACCTTTCTTGATGCAGTTGTTAAGTAAGTCACACGGTTGTTAAGTGAATCTGGCTTCCTCCATTGACTTTGCTTGTCAGAAGGTCGCAAAAAGGGGAACCGGTGACCCTGGGACGCTGCGACCGTCATAAATACAAGTCAGTTGCCAAGGGTCCAAATTTTGATCTCGTGACCACAGGGAGGCTGCAGCTCTCCTTGTTCAGAGTATTGCAGCGTAAATTCAGCACCAGAAAAGTAAAGACAGAGGGCTGAGGCTTCATTTAACTTCTTTATAAACACTTAAAAGTAAATTTTACAATACCAGTTGTAGATTTCTCCAACATGAAGCAGACATGTTACAGGTTCAGAGCAGAACAGCAACTCAGGAGCTCAGAAACAGACATCAGTTTCACTTTAGTTCAGCAGGCAAGCAAGAGACACAGCAGAGGAGAGAAGCAGTTTCATTTTCAATAGACAGACTCAGAGCTTTGCAGAGCTTAATATATAGAGCCATGCCTAGGCTACTTCTAGTTTCAGTTTCCAAACAGTCCTCATTGGCTGACTTAGTTGCCCTGTGTTTGCTGGCATCAGGTGTGGACAGCTGAGGTCTCAGAGGGCGAGGACTCAGATGAGGGGCCTGCGTGTGATGCAGGGATGGGGCCAGGACCATCAGGGAGTGGAGTGCTGCCTTCGGAGATTGTGGAGGCTGGCAGCCGTGATGAAGAGGTGCCCAAGGAGCCTATGCCCAGTGCACATGTGCGCAGGGATGCTCGAAGGAAAGAGCAGCTGCAGCAGCACGGGCGACTCGGGAGTAAGGCTGCAAGGTGATGGCCCCTCCCTTAAGAGATTAAAGCCAGCTGAGAAACTGCAGTTCTTTGCAGAAGGCAAAGAAGTTTGATACTCACCTGGTGGATGTTAGAATATCTGAGTTGGCGTTTGGAGACTCTTTGATTTATTGTTTAGGAACTTTTATCTGTTGTTCTTGGCAGAACTTGCCAAAACTTGGCAAGGCTCTTTGTTATCGGAGCTAATTAGTTGGAAGCAGCCTTTTATCTGTGCAGAAACAGGATTCGTGCATGAAACAGTAAAAGGTTGTGCCTTGACCTTTGTCTTGTGTGCCTTGTGTGTCTTGTGTCTCTTGGAACCAAGTTTGGGTCAGAACACTATGCCTATTCATTGGCTGACCTTATGACCATGCTCTGTTCCTGTTCATGAATATGACACGTGTTAAGTGTGAAAAATGGGTGTCCCTTTTTTCCAGTGCTGTTGCAACTTCAAGCGGTCACTAAATGAATGGTTGTAAGTGGACGACTACCAGCAGAGAAAAAAGCCTGTGAAACTGGGAGGGGACGGGAGGGAAGCATCCTCAATTGATCTGAATCATCCTGGCCACCTCCTTCCTGTTTCTCAAAAGCATTTCACCGTCTGCAGTGTTTCCCAGACAAATAAACCATCGCTGAAAGAAATAGCGTCGAAAAACCCGATTCCCAGGAGCAGGGCAGTCGGACAGGAGCAACCCAGACAGCAGCTTAATGATTAAAAGCCTAAAGAGCCCATAACATGAACAGAATCTATTAACATTAATCTATTTCTCTACTGCTTACTCCACTCTGTGTATGAGGGACTCAGCTTGGGTGGTATTGAACACACAATTCCCGACTGACCAAATGCCGTTCTAAAAAAAAAAGAAAGTTTTCACCTTCATTTACCTTGAGTTTTCCTTTGCTTTATTCTATCTATGACTTCAGTCAGTTCTTCCTCTACCTCAGAGCCTGAAGTGAGTTCCAGGTAAGATCCCAAAGCAGGAAACGCTACTAGCAATAGCGCTTAGACTTGTATACCGCTTCACGGCCCTCTCTAAGAGGTTTACGGAATCAGCCTCTTGCCCCTAACAACAATCTGGGTCTTCATTTTACCCACCTTGGAAGGACAGAAGGCTGAGTCAACCTTGAGCCGGTCAGGATCGAACTCTTGGCAGTCGGCAGAATTAGCCTGCGATATTCTAATCATTGCGCCACCATGGGAAGGGAGGAAGGGAGGACGGACAAGAGGTAGGTAGGTAAGGAAGGAAGGAGAAAAGGGAGGGAGAGAAAGAAAGAAAGAAAAGGAAGGAAAGAAGCAATAGCATTTGGACTTATATACCGCTTCCCAGTGCTTTACAGCCCTGTCTAAGCGGTTGACAGAGTCAGCCTAACACGTCCAATCAATCTGGGTCCTCATTTTACCCACCTCAGAAGGATGGAAGGCTGAGTCAACCTTGAGCCAGTCAGGATCGAACTACTGGCAGTGGGCAGAGTTAGCCTGCAATATTGTAATCATTGTGCCACCATGGGAAGGAAGGAAGGACAAGAGGTAGGTAGGTGAGGAAGGAAGGAAAGGAAGTAGAAAAGGGAGGGAGAGAAAGAAAGAAAAGGAAGGAAAGAAGAAATAGCACTTGGACTTATATACTGCTTCGCAGTGCTTTACAGCTCTCACTAAGCAGTTTTACAGAGTCAGCCTCTTTCCCCCAACAATCTCGGTCCTCATTTTACCCACCTTGGAAGGACGCAAGGCTGAGCCTACCTGGAGCCTGGTGACAATGAAGCAACAAGTCATAAACGCATTCTCGCTCCCCTCTGCCCTCCGCCAGTAAATAAACAAATGCAGATAAATGTAAAATATAAACGTAGATTCTGTTTTTTTTTTCTTTGATCAAAGATTTAGCCATCCCTAGAAGCTGCACCTTCAGATGACTTATTCTCCAGTTGTAGGGATAATATTTTTCTTCTGGCCCTGTAAAAAGTGACACTTGGTTTACAACCTTTCAAAGATGCAGCTGCACCTGGGTTTTGTGTGTGTGTCTGTGGGTTGCCTGAGGCCTCCCTGCCTTCAAGAGTAGCATGCAAACTTACATCCTCCCCATTCCAGATAGCTGCAAATTTACATCTGCGGTTCCATCTTCACATCTGGGTTCACGGCTTTCTCTCCCCCCCCCCTTTCTTCTTTTAGGCCTTTTCCGATGCCATCAAAAAATGGCAAGAGTTATCTCCCGAAACCAGCGGGAAGCGAAAAAGAAGGAAAGAAATGAATCAGTATTCCTACATAGACTTCAAATTTGAGCAGGGTAAGTGGTTTCTGCTGGAGGGTGCTCTCTTTGTGTGTATGTGTGTGTGTGTGTGGCTTTGCAGAGGTGGGTCAAACTGTTGGTGGCGGAATATAAAAATAAGTGGCGATTTTATCCAGAGAGATGTGATTCCCCCTTCAAGGTTTCAGCTTGAATGTTTGAGAAAGCCTCTTCTTAAGAGATCTTAAGGTGGGAAGTCTGTAGAGATTCTCTGTCCTCCAGGCCCTCCTGGTTGTCTCAAAGGTGCCTTTTTTTTTTCAAGAGGCAACTGGACTTTCTGGCTTTTCTTTGAAGATGTTTCGCTTCTCATCCAAGGAGCTTCTTCAGTTCTGACTGGATGGTGGGGAACGGAAGGATTTAGACTCCTTGCAGACAGAGCTGGTCATTTGCATCCTTTTTAGAGGGTCATTGAGGCCACTTGGGGGTTTATCTGTGTTCTCAGGGTCACCCTGAGTGGGAGGGTGAGCCTTCTTGGAACAGCTGCAGATAAACCTCCAAGTGGCCTTAAGGACTCTCTAAAAGGATGCAAATGACCAAGGAGTGTAAATCCTTCCCCACCATCCAGTCAGAGCTGAAGAAGCTCCTTGGATGAGAAGCAAAACATCTTCAAAGAAAGAAAAAAAAACACAAGAAAAGTTCGGATTTTTCTACCACTTGCTCCAAAGTAAAGCTGTGCAAACAAGCAACCCGGGCAGCTGGAATCAAAATCCATCCATGCAAATCCTGGTGGATTAAATAATTCCCCTTAAAGAAAGGAAAAACCCACTCCGGGGCAATTCCTGCCAGACGGGCTCCCTAAGTCTAGACTTGCATTTTCTCACACCTACTTTTACAAAGTTCTGGCTTTATGGAAGCCTCTTCTACAAAGGTCTCCTTCGTTAAGAGAAGCATTTCATTTTTTTTTCTTTCTTTTTCTTTTCCTTTGAAACAACCCCCTCATGCTTTCAAACTTTCAAACTACGCTTCAGGTGACACGAAGATTGAGAAGCGCATGTTTTTCTTGGAGAACAAGAGGCGCCACTGGAGGAGTTATGACCAGCTCTCCCTTCTACCCCCTGTGCAGCTGGAGAGGGAGTTTTACGAACAGAAGATCAAAGAGATGGCAGAGGTAGTTACAAGCCCTGGGTGGGAGGGGAATGGGGTGCCTGTTTTCTCCCCCCTCGCACACACATATCTCTGTAAAATCAAGGGCCTGAGCACTGTAGGTTGGACATACAGCAAATGCGGTGCAAAATGCCTTAAAAAACTCGTATTTTCAGTGGGATACACTTAAAGTTTGTTTTCATTCATTCATTCAATCAATCAGTCCATCGTTCAATCAGTCAATCGCTCAATTTCTTTTTTATATATATACAATTTTTATTAGTTTATAATATAGCATATAAATACAAAAGTAGTAGGGAAATCTGGGAAGGGAAAGGGAAGTGGATAGTGGAGGAAATCAAGAGGAAATTTTTTTTTAAAAAAAAGGCATTGAGTTTGGTGCAGTAAAATAAGGCATTAACATCTAATCTCAACTTTTTTTACTTTTTACATAATAGTATAAACTAGCCAACTCTATAACAACTAATCTATCTAATTGGTAAAACCCAAAACCAAAGTCTCAGTTTTTTGGCCACCTCAAGCACAAAGTCCAGAGGCACTTTCCAAGCAGAAATAAAAGTATTTGTATTTTTTTCCTCAATCGTTCAATTTCTGTAACCTCCCATCTCAGCCAAGCAACTCTGGGTGATTTACAATTCTAAAGTTATAAAATAGTGGGGGGGAAAACAGTTGCGTGTCTAAACATGGAACCAGACAGGGCTTCCTCGTCCTCTAGATTCAGTGGCAGACAGAATTGGGCCTGCCAGAATTTTCACCCATCTCTTTTTTTCATTAAAACGTGTCTCTGGCCACCCATCTTTCGGCCAACTCTCTGCGGCTCCCAATCGAAGATTAAAAGGCATCTAAATTGAACACATAAAATAATTTTGGCTTCAGATTGGCAGGAAATCAGGCCTGGTGTGATTGATGCGCCCCCCCCCCCCCCCAGTGATCTGCAGAAAATAATCCACGTATAGCTTATTTCTGATAAGAAAACTGATTGTAAGAAAAGAATAGCAAGAAATAATTAAAACAGCAAGATATAAATAAAGATACCAAGACGTCAAGAAGTCGCTTGCAATATACAATTATATTTTAACTTCTCTCTCTAAAGCCGTACCACGCTACTTTCTGTAATCCATCCTGGCTAATCACCAGAGCCATAAATCACAAGTTTATTTTTACACAAACAAGGCGTTTTTGGTCGCTAATAAAGATAAGTGCTCTATTTACCAGTGCTAACTGTGTCTTTTCTCTCTTGCCAGCATGCAGATTTTCTTCTTGCCCTGCAGATGAATGAGGAGCAGTATCAAAAAGTAAGTAGCCAGAAGGCATCTCTGACCCATTGTATTGTTCACTTTATCCACACACAAAAAAAAAAAAACCACAAAAAACCCTCTGGCTACCTCGAGCTGTGATGGCAGTCACGACAGTCAAAAAATCCACACGGTCACCATTCAAGCACTTGGCAACCAACATGATTTTATGACGTCCTGGGGTCACCGTTTTGTAACTCCCCTTTTTTGGGTCTGCTTTTCAGGATGGCCAGCTGATCGAATGCCGCTGCTGCTACGGGGAATTTGCATTCGAAGAGCTGACCCAGTGTGCTGACGGACACCTGTTCTGCAAGGAATGCTTAATCAAATACGCACAGGAGGCCGTTTTTGGCTCTGGGAAGGTGAGGATTTGGATTTGTGGCGAGGAGGAGGAAGAAGGAGGTCAGGAGGAGGAGGAAGAAGAGGGCTGTGGGGTCCTGGGTGGTTTTCTTGCAGGTGTTTCATTGCCCAAACTAGGGAACATCATCAGTGCTAGAAGGAAGAGGGATAAGAGGAGTTGAGGAAGAGGAAGAGGAGAGAAGGAGAAGGACTATGGGTCCTTGGTGGCCTCTGAGCTTGGTGGTTTTCTTGCAGATATTTCATGGCCCTAGGGAACATCATCAGTGCTAGTGTGATGATTACTAGCACTGATGATGTTAATCTATTTTGGGTAATGAAACATGCCTCCCTTCCCTTCCCTTCCTTTCCCTTCATCTCTTTTTCTTTCCTTCCCTTTATCTCTTTTTTCTTCCCTTCCATTCCTTTCCCTTCCCTTCATCTCTTTTTCCTTCCCTTCCCTTCATCTCTTTTTCCTTCCCTTCCCTTCATCTCCTTTTCCTTCCCTTCCTTCTTCCCTTCCTTCCCAAGCCATACCAGACTTAAATACCACTTCACCGTGCTTCACAGCCCTCTCTAAGCAGTTTAAAGAGTCACCCTATCGTCCTCCCAACAATCTGGCTCCTTGTTTTACCTCAAAAGGACAGAAGGCTGAGGTCAGCCTTCGGCCTGTCAGTATCGAACTCTTTGGCAGTTGGGGCAGAGTTTAGCCTGCAGTACTGCGTTCTGACCACTGCGCCACCACAGCTCCTGACATGCGCAGCCTTCCCTCCGATCCTGTAACCTCCATGTCCTCCCTCCCTCCCTCCCTCCTTCTTCCCTGGACCCAGTCGGAGCTCAGCTGCATGGAAGGGAGCTGCACCTGTTCATTCCCCACCACCGAACTGGAGAAAGTGCTTCCTGAGAACATCCTCTGTAAATACTACGAGAGGAAAGCCGAGGAGGAAATAGCGGCTGCTTGCGCAGATGAACTTGTCAGGTAAAAGCTCGCTTGCCCAGGCCGAATTTGGGGGGTGGGGGGGCTCAGGAGCAACCTCCCACCCTTTCAAGGCTCCCCACGTGGCGGAGCCTCTGCGCTCCACGTCACAACTCAGAGAGAGGTAAAATCCTGGCCCTCGGAGCTAAAACTTTGTCTGCGTAGAGGCATCTGTCAACCAGGTGTGCAGGATGACGCATCTGTTTCTATTTCTTGACGCCGTTCTCCTTTTCCGAAGACCCTCTGATCTTTCTGGAGGCCAGGAACCTCAACGAGCGTATTTTTTCCTTCCTCTTCCTTCCCCCCACCTCCCTGGGCCACCTCTCCAGCATTTGTTGGCTATTTCATATTCACTGGCCTTGCTTTGCATTGGGTGGGCAGCTTTTTCCAGCTGCCAATGGCCCGTCTTCTCGCTTTTGAAATTAACCTCAGGGAACGTGGGTATAACCCAGAGATGATGATGATGGGGGAGGAGGAAGAGGAGGGAAATCTTTGGGTTTGTGTAGGTTTTGGACGGAGGAGGGAAGAGGAGAAAGGAGGGAGGAGGAGGAGGAAAATCTTTGGGTCTGTGTAGGTTTTGGACGGAGGAGGGAAGAAGAGGAAGGAGGAAGAGGAGAAAGGAAAAGGAGGAAAAATTTGGGTCTAGGTTTTGGAGGGAGGAAGAGGAAGAAAGAAGGGAGTAGGAGTAAAATCTTTGTGTCTGTAGGTTTGGGACAGAAGAGGAGGAAGAGGAAAAAGGGAGGAGGAAAATCTTTGCGTCTGTAGGTTTTGGACGGAGGAGGAGTGAAGAAGAGGAAGGAGGAAGAGGAGAAAGGAGGGAGGAGGAAGATCTTTGGGTTTGTAGGTTTTGGAGAGGCAGTGGAGTGCCTTAAAACCTTGCAGAAATTTAACCTGGGTTTTAACAGGTCCTTGGCTCCCTGTTTCGCTAAAAGAAAAATTTTAAAAAAAAGAGGCATAATCCGGCGGTTTTGCTACATGCAAACTCTGGAATTGCTGTGAGTGCTGCAAAAAACGGGCCTTGCAAAACGGCGACCTGCAGCTTGGAAAGCCCCACGGCCGAGTTAACACAAATCTGGCTTAACAAGGTCTCACTCGGGGCCCAGAATTTCCCTGCTAAGCATCCGGGGGGGGGGGGGGGGGTGGTTCAGCGAAATTGTGCAGTCTGGCTCCCCTCCTTGTGGCTTCGTTTTTCAGAAGCCAACTGGGAAGTTTCACACAAACGAGCTGATCCAACGACCGGACTCTGTAACCATCGTGAAGCCCCAGGGCTGCTCTTCATTTTGCCGCTTTTTTTGGTTTTTTTTTTGGCAGTGCTGTTGTAACTTGGAACAGCTGAGTTGTAAGTCGAAGGGTTCCCTGCACCGAGAAGGAAGGTGCATATTCACGCCTTTCTTTCTTTCTTTCTACAAGCTTCCCCTTCCAAGCCCTCACTCAAATCTTCCCTGGTTTTGCAGGTGTCCCTTTTGCAACTTCCCGGCTCTCCTGGACAAGGAGGTGAAGCGGTTCAGCTGTCCAAATCCATGCTGCAGGAAGGTAGGTGACACCTGTTTATGAAAACAAGGGGCCGGTTGCCTAGCAGGACACACCAGGGGAAAGTTCTGGCTGTTTTCTCTCACCCTTCAATTAGACACGGCTTGAGATTCCAGGAGGGAGATTAAACCCCTCAAGGTGCTTAGCCTAGTTTTGCAGGTGGCAGCAAGGGGTGTGTGTGTGTGTGTGTGTGACTCACAACTTTAATGAAAAGAGAGAAAGGAACATTCAGAAAAGGGTTTGCGTCTTTGGCTACCGTGAATTTGCAAATGAACCGCCAAGCGGTGGTTTCACCTTTTTTTTTAAAAAAAAGTTTTTTATTGATACGTTTTTTTTCTTTAAATACACATAGGTGCTTGGTGAACAGTGTATTGTTGTCTGAGTCATTTTGGATTTACAAAAAAATTAATAATTCTGAGATTAATAATAGTAGTTTAAAGTAATAGTAATAATCATCGATTTACTTTATAGACAGTATTAAAAACAATAATACAATTCATGTATATCTAATAATAACCTTTCAGCTTCTATCATTTGTGTCTACATGGTAATTATAATATATTGTATAGCGAAATAGGTAGTAATATTTTCCACATTTCTAACTTCTGCTTCTATTTTCTAACCCTTAATCAAGCAAATCTTATATTAAGAAGTATTCTATATCTATCCATCATCTCTTGTCCTTTTTAGTATTTCAATTCTCGTTACGTTTTTGACCACTCTCTTCCATATTCCTCCCTTGGGATCTTGCATCTCCTTACATCACTCTCATTTAAACCAAGTATGGTGGATTCACCTTTGACGGTCATTAAATTGCTTTGCAGAAAGCCTTCTGAGATTATATTCCAAGTTCAGCTGTCAGTCAACGTGGTATGCGGTCTCCAAACTTGGTGGGTTCTAGACTTAATGGACTTCAACTCCCAGAATTCCCCAACAGGCTATTCTTAGAGTTGAAGTCCACAAGCCTTAAAGTGGCCAAGTTTGGAAATCCACCCCTGTTATCGAGAGCCTGCATCCATTTTCCCATGACTTAAATCGGGCATGGAGAACTACAGCAACCTGTGGACTTCAACTCCCAGCATTCCTGAGCCACTGTGGGTTGCTGGCTGGCCTAGGAATGGGAGTTATTTTTAGCTCTGGAAAAGGATCTGATCAATGAAAGCTTTTTTTGTATTTATTTCGTGGGACTGTCTCATTGATTAAAAAAAGTGGATTGTGTAAAAGTCCAGTAAGGGCTGAAAGCCGCTAGATGGCACCCTTGGTTAATCCACAGTGGGGATGAATTATGCGCAGCCTCCTGTTTCAAAAAATGAAATAAACCACACCAGCATTTTAAACCCCTTTTCAGTTATCTGTCGTAGGGTATAACTTCCATCCTTTCTCTTAAGGCGTTCTGTCTGAATGCAAAGAAACGGTTTATCCCAAAAAGCAGTGCATTGAGCTGGCTTCAGGATTTGAACCCACTTCTTTCTTGATTTGCATCTAGGGCAAAAGATCAGGTTGCTTTATTATGGATTTTTATGGCAGCGGGAAACCACTGAAGGACTGTTGTGGTGCAGGAAACAATGTTGTATTGAACTGATAAATGTTTCCTTTTAAAATACCCCAAAGCCTTAAAAGGGATTCTCATTTTAATCTCGTTTTGAGTGCTTTGAAAACTGGGATCCAAGCATTTCCAGACAAAATAATTCTGCTTCAGATACAACATAAATCACAGTTTAGCACCCGTTCCCCATTTTAAGGACCTGTGGCTTTTTTTTGGCGTCTAACAATCTGCGGCTATCTTAAACAAGGGCTTCCAAGACAAAACCAGATCTTCATTTACGACTCTGAACAGCTCCGTCTGTATTTTATTCTAACCAGTGTTCCCAATTTGGATTTAATCAAAGTTCCTAGTAGTTACACACCAAGAAAGCAGATGCTTTCAGCCTGAAAGCCACATCTAAGACAAGGAAGGAAGGAGGGAAACTTCGTGCATTAAATCTCAGATTTGTTTTTTTGTCTCTCCCTTTCCAATTTTGGGTTATAAAATAAAATACAAGGCCAATAAGAATGATTTCCTTCTGAGCAAACGCATGCCGAGCCTGCCCTATTACTTGTTAATCAAGCTTGATTTCTGATATATGGGTAGATCTCAA
>NW_020716852.1:772789-785257 GCF_900518725.1 Notechis scutatus
AGTTGGAAGGGACCTTGGAGGTCTTCTAGTCCAACCCCCTGCCTAGGCAGGAAACCCTACACCACTTCAGACAAATGGTTATCCAATCTCTTCTTAGAAACCTCCAATGCTGGAGCATTTACAACTTCTGGAGGCAGGTTGTTCCACTGGTTAATTGTTCTCCCTGTCAGGAAATTCCTCCTTAGTTCCGAGTTGCTTCTCTCCTTGGTTAGTTTCCATCTTTTGCTTCTTGTCCTGCCCTTCAGGTGCTGGTCAGGAGTTCATAAAGGGGAGTTCACATGACCCCCCCCCCCCCCAGGACACTGCAACCGTCATAAATATGAGCCAAGCATCCGAATTTTGATCACGTGACCATGCGGGTGCTGCAATGGTCATAAGACTTCTAATTTAGGTCACTAAACGAATGATTGTAAAGGGTGTTTTTTTTAATTTGAGTCAGTGCCAAGTTAGATCAAGCCAGTCCCCCCCACTTTCTCTGCCCATGCAGCTCCTATACAGACAGTCACTAACTTTATCAACTGCAATGGTTCACTTAAGGAATGGTGGCCAGAAAAGTCGTAAAATGGGGCAAAACTCACTCCACAAATGTCTCCCTTAGCAACGTACATGTTGGGCCCCCATGGTGGTCTGCCTGTACTTGTTTGGTAGCCTGCTCTTGGATATGGAGTTTCTAGGGGGAGATGACATGGAGGCCAACCTCGGGGGTCTCCATAAACATTCAAGAAGGAAGGTTCAGCCCCCATCAGCTATGGGGCTGCCTGTTGTGGTTCGCCGGCAGCAGAATCGGACAGTGGGGAAGAACGGGGATCAGTCTGGGAATCTGGAGAGATACAGAGATGGGGCCAGGACCATTTGGGAGTAGGGTGCTGCCTTTGGAGCCTCTGGAGTCTGGCAGCAGCGAGGAAGAGGAACAAGGGGAGCCTGTTCCCAGTGCGTGTGTGTGCAGAGCTGCCAGAAGGCAAGAACAGTTAAGACAAAATGGGCGACTCGGGAGTAAGGCTGGGAGGTGATTGCCCCTCCACTAAGGGATAAAGGACAGGCAAAGGTAGATAAACCTTTGCAGGAAGCAAAGTCGTTCACTCTGTTTGGATTAAACCTTGAAGCTCCGTGTGGACTTTGTACTCAGTATGGCTTTTTACAGTTAATTTGGCACTTTAGTTGTTCGCAGCCATTCAAAGGAGAGAAAGGTGGGTGCTTATCTTGAGGGACTGTTTGGGACTCATTACGGGCTGGGAATGAACATAATCCCCAGCGTTGAAATAAAACAAGAGTTGTTTGGGCGAAGCATGGGCTTAATTACGGTCTCAGGAAGCCTTGGAGTTTCTAGGCGGAGGTGACTTGGAGGCCAACCTCGGTGGCCTCCATGAACATTCAAGAAGGAATGTTCAGCCCACATCAGCTATGGGACTGCCAGTCTGCCTCCCCAGCTATGCTCGGACGGACGGGCCTCCTCTGGGCAGTGTCCAGCTGCGTTCTGCCCTTCCAGCCAGAAAGGCCAAGCTGAAGCTCTGGGCCACAGTGCGATGATCTTGGAGAGATCCTTTGTCGGTTGTTTCCTAATTTGGTCACAGAATAAGTCCAGCTGTCTTGCTTAACCCCTTTCTTCAGAGGGAGGAAGAAAGAGTCTTTCCCTTAACAGTGTGGAGCAGAAGGGGGAAGTGATAGCTCTGGGAGGACCTGAAATTCGGTGTTGCTTCCTTGAATTCTGTATTGGCCAAGTGTGGTTGGACACACAAGAAATTTGTCTTGGTGCAAATGCTCTCAGTGTACATAAAAGAAAAGAGACATTCATCAAGAGTCAAGAATCATCAGGTACAACACTGAATGATAGTCATAGAGTACAATAAGCCATCAAATCATACTAGGAAACAGTCAATATAAATCGTAAGGATGCAAGTGACAAAGTTACCATCATACAGTCACAAGTGGGAGGGGATGGGTGATAAGGAGTGATGAGAAGGTTAATAGTAATAGTAGTGCAGATTTTGTGAATAGTTGGACAGTGTTGATACAATCATTCCATCTTCAGTTGAACAGTGTGTTGTCTTGGTACAAACATCTTTGTTAAACAATAATCAAAATTACAACATCCTTCATTACATATTAATTCTGTAATATTTAACATAGTAATACTACTATGTTAATATTGTATAATCAATTAGTATAAATAGGTATTTATGTTAATTGATTATACAATATTAACGTAGTAGTATTCAACATGTTAATCATTATATTAACTTTATCTCTTTTAACATGTAATCTTTTATTTTGTTTCCCTATTTCTAACTTCCATTTTTATTATTTAATCATTGATAGAATAAATCCCATACCATATAATAATTCAGTTTGCTCTTTCTCCTTAATTGCCAGTGTTAATCTATTCATTTCCGCGCATTCTAGTATTTTCCTAATCACATTCTCATCTTGTAGGGATCTCTCCACTCTTCCAATTTTGTGTGAATACAATTCTGTCAGCGGTCAATATATGAATAACTAAATATGAATTTTCCTTACTACATTCTTTGGGTAGGTTTCCCCAAAAGAAATACCTCTCTCACTTAGAGTTTAACTCGTGTGTGTGTGTCTTTTGTAACCAAGAAGGTCTACTAATGGAGAGGAATGCTTGGAAGCTTTTGAAGAACATCAACTCACCTTGTCCAGTTGTCTTTGTGGGTAGAGATAGAAAGAGAGGAGATTTAGGATTGAACCAAGTTTGCCCCTTGGAGCCTTTGACTTCTCCAGACATAACTAGATAGATGTTTCATGACCCAAGTAGGTAACGTCATTCATGCTGCTGCATGGGTCATGAAACACCTGCAAGGAAACTATCAAGCTCAGAGCGCACCAAGGACCCTTCAGGTCAGCCCTGAGCTCTACCCTCTTTCCTTTAATTCTTGTAGTTGATCTGGAGAAGACACACACTGCAAGGGACAATCCTAAGCCTTCTCTCTTTCTATCTCTACCCATAAAGACCCCTGAACAAGGTGAATTGATGTTCTTCAAAAGCTTCCAAGCACCCCTCTCCATTGGTTTGAGCTAAAGTTGAATATGCCAGTAGATTTGTTGGTTCTGCACCGGTTGTAAGACAACATTTGGGAAGCTTTCAGAACCATTCCTAGATGAGGTGGCCCTGATTATCATCTCCAAGTGGCCCTCAAGGCACTCAGCAACTGCTTATGGTTATAACTAAGATTTGATTAATACGTTCCCTGCAGCTTAGCTTACATGCCCCACGGAACCATAAATCAGGGCTTACAAGCCACAGCAGTTAAAATTACAGAACTCATAAGCCAGAGCCAAGCTGGGTGGTTGGATGTTGTGGACCCAAGCAAATACTTCAACCAAGTGGTTATCATTTCCTGCATGTCGGTCCCCTCCTCGCCAATTAAAAATCTTGACGTTTGATCTGAAGAAAAACCTCTTGTGGGCTGAGATGGAAGTCTCTTTGTTGCTTGTCCATGTTTCTGCGTACTCTTTCCCCCGTTCATGGAAGCCAAGATCGAAGAACGGATGTTCCACCCAGCTTTCGGTTCACATCTGGAGCAGATGGCTATGAATACGAGCGTTGTCATGGAAGCACTTTTTGCGGAAGCCATTGTTCCTGCAGGGACCTCAAGACAGCTGTTGAACATCTTTTACAAGAGGGGTCTCCAACCTTGGCCACGTGTAAGACTTGTGGACTTCAATTCCCAGAATCCCTCAGCCAGTTATCAACTCAAAAATATTTATCTGGTCTTTTCTCAGCGGAAAGGAAGTGGGGGAAGCAACACATTCCTTAAATATTTGTATAGATAATTGCTAGGCGGCTGAAACTTCTGGCGCGCAAGATTATTATTGGAGAGCATGATTGGTGACTCTTGGGTATGGATGTGTCCCATTGGAGAATATACGTCCAGGGGGTAGGGGAAAACCAGGGTCAAGGGTGAGATGAATGATGTCTCTCCGAGTTGGCTACACCCAGGTAACACCGGCATGTTCACTCGTAATAAATGATTTCTTTTTTAACTCTTGAGAGACGCGGCTAGAGACTCATGATTTGAATGGGAGTGGATTGTACGAGCCCTGACACCAACTTTGCTGGCTGAGGAATTCTGGGAGTTGAAGTCCACAGGTCTTAAAAGTGGCCAAGGTTGGAGACCTCTGGTTTAGAAGGTCTTCTTAAATGCTGGCGTTTGCTCGAGAGGCTTTGTCTTCACCGTTTCTCACAGGGGTTTTCCGTTATTTTCTTGGGCTGGCTTATGTTTTAAGCAAGAGCGTTCTGGGTCGCTTTCCCTTCCCCTACCAAGAGCGATTTTAAAGTGTCAGCATGATGGCTGGATTTGATGCACAGCCATCAATAATGCAGGAGGAGTTTTAAGCGGAAAGGTTAACTGAGTGGAGGCTTCAAGGTTAAACAGCCGCCTGTCATGTGTGACTGGCAGGCAATGCCATCTTGGGAGTTGGCTCTTGGGGTTTTTCCCCTCCTAACAGAGAAGCCAAAGGCCAGCTGAAGATCTTTGCCTCTCTAGAATAAAATAATGTCAAAGGAATCTTTTTTTTTCCCTCTTGACCAGTGATGGCGCTTTCATCTTCACTCCGTTCTCTCAGTGCATGCTTCTTTTGCAAAACCCTGAATTGAAAATCCTCGAAGGAGGATCTTCGTAGCTCAGGGTTGAAAGGAGGGGTCCTTGGTGCTCTCTGAGCGTGGTGGTTTTCTTGCAGACGTTTAATGACCCAGCTAGGGAACGTCATCAGTGCTGGAAAGGAGTGGGGTTTGTGGAGAGGAGGAGGAAGCAGGTCAGGAGGAGGAAGCAGGTCAGGAGGAGGAAGAGGAGGCCTGTGGGGGTCCTTGGTCCTCTCTGAGCTTGTAACATCATCAGTGCTAGGGGGGACAGGAAAGGAGGAAGAGGAGGAGGAAGAATTGTTGATTGGGGTGTGTTGGTGGCCTGTTCCTTGTGCTGCTAAGTCCTTGACTCCTAAGTACCTGATAACCTGGTGGTAAGTCAGCCCTCTTGTTGACTGGGCCTGTTTCCCAGGCTGACATCATTTCCCTGGCTGTTTTTGTACCTGCTTGGCCAACAATCTTAATAGCTTGAAAAACTGAATGTAGACTAAACGTGACCGACCCAGGTTGGATCCTGCAGAGATGACATCTTTTTAAGACAACGTTTTATACAAATGTCCTTTCTTAAGGTTCTGGTCACCATCAGAAAATCCTGTTCTTTTCAGCTTGCATTGGTTCCGTTTCATGGCTAAACTCTACAATGGCATTTATTTTATTTAAAATGCTTATCGTCTGTCCGATATACCCAAAGCAAGATTATGTTCAGCCAACGGTCCCCAAAAATTTGAATGAAGGAAAGAAAAGTTTGTTTGAATTCAGCCCAACACCTAGAGCTTTGCTCTGTATCGGTAGTTCTTGGTTGTTGTCGTTTTAAAATTAAACTAACAGTTCTGCTGCCTGGAGAAAAAAAAAGTAATTGGAAACCATATGATCTAGGAAATCCCACATTTGATTATAACGTATTAAATAAGCAAGGCAAAAAAAAAAAAGTAAACCAATTAAGCCCTTAATTTAAACACAGACTCATAGTAATGGAGACGGAGAGGCACTTGAAGAGAAGGAAAGGTTTGGCGAGATTGGGGATGGTTCCGTCGTCACACGAGGTTGAGAAATCCAATTTGTAGGGAAGATTGCAAATGGGGTCTCCCTATCTCGCTTAACGACCAAATGTTCCAGTTCCTATTGTTGTTGTAAGTCGCCTGTACAGAGGCTGATCTGTGGCTGTCATGGCATTAACTTTCCGGCACGCCTTCCATATCTACCCTGGCACAACAGAGAAGGACATGATAGCAATGTTCCCATATTTGTCCAGTGATGGACAACTTCTGGTTTTTCCCACTTAACAACCATGCAGCATCTCCATGGCTACGTGATCGAAATTCAGGCGCTTGGCAATTGGCTCGCGTTTATGACGGTTGCAGTGTGATCCGCTTTTCCTATCTTCTGACAAGCAAAGTCAACGGGGAAGCCAAATTTTACTTAACAGCCATGCTACTAATTCAACGCCTGCAGGGATTCACTTAACGTAGTTAGAAAGGTCGTAAAATGGGGCAAAACTCCCCCTTTTTTTTTTCTTGTTTAGCAACAGAAAAATGTTGGGCTCCGTTGTGGCTGTAAGTCGAGGCCTATCTGTCATGTGGACTTCCGTGCAAAGCTTTTTCACGCGACTTGCAGTTTTTTGTCGCCAAACCCGAAACAAATGTTTGCAGGCAGTCCTGGCACTGAAGATGCTGTGATGGTCATAAGTATGAGGACTTTGGGAAGCCTGGGCACCAAAAGATGATGGAAGGCAGGAGAAAAGTGGGCAGAACCAGGGCAAAACCTAGATTTGGTTCAAACTTCAGTAACCTTGTTCTATTTTACGCATTCTGTAAGTTCTCCTTTTTTTGCGCATGCAAAAATGAAACTCAGGTGATTTTTGAAAGAGGGTCAGGAGGCTGCATTTCTGTCTTCTCGCCATGAGTATTTTGTTCTAGGCAATCCCAGACTTACCTAGACGTTACAACCGTTTTCCCTGCAGGGGTGAAGGTAGGAGGAGCGGGGAATTAGGAATGCTTCCTTTTCTAATTAATTTTTTTGAGTTTCAAGAGGCATGTGGCCCTCTGGAGGAGAAATTGCATTTTTAGTTTTCTGCAGTGGTTGTAAAGACCAGCGATGGCCAGCAGGAGGCTCCCAAACCCTAGATTTTGAAAAATGGTGTTACCAATCCTCACCAAACCTACCTGGGGCATTAACTTAACCAATTCGATCAATTCAATGGTCTTTCATCTTTCTTTAAAAGCAGTACAGGTAGTTCTCCACTTACGACTGGCCGTTTAGTGACTCTTCAAAGTTACAACAGACTGCTCAAAAGTTACTTGCAACCCGTTTGAACGGATGTTGGAATTAACCATCGGCTATTTATGGAAAGAAGATCGGAAAAATAATTTCAAATCTCTATTGAAGGTCCCAAAGTTAATATCTTAGAGGAAGATGCTTGTGATTTTGGGTTTTCTTCAGTGAGCCATGCTTAAGCCGTTGCCTTGAATTACACATAAATTAAACATTGCAAAGCTCCTAAAGGCAAGAAGCAAAGGATGGAAAACAACTCAGAACGAAGGAGAAATTTCCTGATAGAGCAATTAACCAGAGGAACAGAAGTTGTCTCCAGAAGTTGTGAGTGTTTCATCACTGGAGGTTTCTAAGAAGACATTGGACGGCCATTTGTCTGAAATGGGGTAGGGTCTCCTGTTCGAACAGAGGTTGGATTAGAAGTCCTCCAAGTTCCCTTCAACTCTTACCTGTTCCGTTATTCTTTGCTGTTTCTTATTTTATCTAGCAATTTTTTTTTTTCTCCTCAAATCTGACACAGAAGAAACCTTTACCAAAATTAATAAATAAATGTTCAGGCTTTTTTCCTCCCAGTTGGAATAACTTGGCTTTTGCACAGAACGTGTGTCCTACTGCTTGAAAGAAATGTAGCTTGTCTCTTTTTGTCCCTCAGGAGCAAAAGATTGGCAGCTCCCTTCAAACATCTGGTGATGTTTTCAGAAGACACAGCTGGTCAGAAGGGGGCAGGATAGACTCAGCCAGATCTTCAAGGTCGCTTTTCAAACAAGCTGTCCACAATTGGCAATTATTCTCTTGGGTTTTTGACCTTGTTTGTGGACAGGCGTTGTCACGATTGTGAGATTTCACGGCTGAGAAACCAACATCCAAAAAAGTTTGGGACTCCGCTGAGAAATATTCTCTTAATTCCCTAATCTCAGCGTGTTCGCTATGGGAAACATGCACTGTGTTGTTAGAGCAGCATTCCTTTTTCTTCTGAATTCTGGGAGTTGAAGTCCTCCAGGCTTAAAGTTACCAAGGTTGGAGACCCCTGATTTAAAAGGTGCCCAAGGTTGAACAAGGCTGGCTGGAATCCATGGGCTTTGGATTGCCTGTGATTTTTAATTTTATAGCAAAAAGTCTGTTAAATTCTTCACGACTGGGCTGCAGGATTTGGGTTTTTTGTGGGGGGACTGGGTGTTTTTTTTTTTAATCTTGCGTGACATTTAAACGAGAAGTTTCATGCTGTGTCCCAAGTTTCAGGTTTGGCTTCTGTCAAACTCTGGGGTATTTTATGGACAGCATTTTTTAAGCTCTGGTATTTAATATCGCAACGGTGTCTTAATATGCAACCCACAGCCGTGTTAGCTCAGGTTTCACATCCGTTGTGGTTCCCCGACTTGAATTGAGCGCAGCTTTCTATCTGTCTCTGTTCCTCCGTGTATGTTGAGTATAATATTACCTTACATTCACACACTTTGATCTTGTGCGATGAAAGATAATAAATGCAACGATTTATTCCAAGAAAACAGCAGAAGAAGAAAGAAAGCGGGTGGCAAAATGCAGTTGAAGTCCTCCGCAAATCAATTTGACTGTTCAGGGCCCACTTTTTTTTTTCTTAGTTTGCTTTTATTTATTTTTTATTTTTATTTAGTGTACGACAAAAACATGACAAAAGAGAAAGGAAGTTTTACTTCTACAGCTTTTCTTTTTTTAGTTTGCTTTTCACCTTCACTCTCCGAGGTTGATAACGATCTAACGAAGGCGATTTCCTAGGACCCACAGAGGGAAGATTCATCAAAAGTATTGAAAGGAGTGAGTTGATGAAACGGCTGGAAAATAAACAGGATAAAGTCGCCACAAAATGAATAAAAACGAGCAATGGTTGTAGGTGATGACATCTTGGCCCCACTCAGTGGAACCAAGTATGATGTCTAGGCAAACTTTAAAAGAGTTGGATGGATAGGATTGGATAGGATAGAGATGATAGATAGATAGATAGATAGATAGATAGATAGATAGATAGATAGATAGATAGATAGATAGATATTGATAGATAGATAGATAGATAGATATTGATAGATATTGATAGATAAAGATAGGAATGGATGGATAGACGATAATCAAATTTTTATTTTTATCAAAATATTAAGATACAAAGGAAAATAAGTAATGGAAAACTAGGAGAAGGAAAAAGGGAAAAAGAAAAAAAAAGGCATTGGCTTCCAACTCTCTTTGGCACAGTAGAATATAACATTACAACCTCAACTTTCTACTTTTGCCCAAATAGTATATATAGTAGCCATTTCTATAACAACAAACCTATCTAGCCAACAAAAACAAAGCCAAAATTTCAATTTTTTTCCCCCTGCATCCCAAGCACACAGTCTGGGAAAAGCAATTTTCAAACAGAAAAAAATATATTCTCTTCTTTGGAAAGAGGGGAAATATAGCATAGTCTGGAAAATGGGTGCAAGTTTGGTGGGGAGTGAGCACCACGTCAGCCCTGTGGAAATGTTCCATTTCTTGATATTAATCAAAAAATTCGCTTTCTCTTTCTGTCTTGTGAACGTTGTAGGCTGGGGACAAGTTTCCTAAGTGGGTTTTGGAGTATCTAGTCTCAAGATTTAGACCTTGTTTTTTTTTTTTTCGCAGAGCATATTGTGGTTGATTTCAACACACTCAGTTAAAAGTTGATCGTTTGGTGAAAACATTGCCAGTAATTTTTGTACTTCCACCCCCCCAATACACACACAATTGCTCCATACTGGCTGAGAATTATGTGAGCTGTAGTCCTAAAGGACAGGTAGTCCTCAATGTACAATGGAGCCCCCAATGTTTCGTGGTGAAGTGTTGAGTTTTGCCTCATTTTACGACTTTCCTGGCCACCTTTGTGAAGCAAATCACTGCAGCTGATAAGTCAGTCACCTGGTTGTTTGAGTGAATCTGGCTTCCTCTTGTGAGAAGGTTGCATAAAAACAAACCAAGCCTGTGAATTTTAATCTCATGTTCGGGTCGTGTGGTTTCCAAAAAAGGCCATAACTGTGGAAAAAACGGAAAAAATATTGCGACTTGGACCATTAATCGTTGACAGGTTCCCATCATCAGATCTCACTTGGGACTGGAGACACACATGGATGGAGATGCCTGCTGGTTTTCTCCTGCTTTCTCAAGCCTCTTCATGGCCAACTTGCTTTTCTATGTACAGATAATCCTCCACTTACAACCATCCATTAGTGACCGTTCAAAGGCACTGAAAAAAGTGGGTTTTTACACTTGTGACCTTTGCAGCATCCCCACCATCATCATCATTGTCTTTTAATGACCCCGTGATCCCTTGCGGGGTGGAGTCTGGGCAACTGAATGGAGCCAGCAGTGTTTCCTGGCCGGATGCCTTTCCTGTTGCCAATGTGGAGTTTTTTTCAGCAGATATTTTTTCATTGTGCCCAGAGAGAGAAATGTCTTCCTCTACCTAGGATCGAACTCACAGCCTCCTGATTGGGAGGCGAGAGCTTTGCCTCTAGGCCACCGCACCACTCGCAGCATCCCCACGATCACTTGATCAAAATTCAGGCGCTTGGCCCCTGGCTCATCTTTACGATGGTCGCCATGTCCCAGGGGGGGTCCCGTGATCCCCTTTTGCGACCTTCTGGCAAGGAAAGTCCGGTGGCCTAGACCAGGGGTCAGCAACCCGCGACTCTGGAGCCGCATGTGGCTCTTTCATCCCTCTGCTGAGGCTTCCTGTCCCTGGTCGGTAAAAGGAACAAGGACACCATGCTAGGAGGAGACTCTATAGTGGTGGAATTGAACTTCCGGTCAGCAAAAGGAAAAGGACGCCACACTAGGAGGAGACTCTATGATGGGGGAACTGGACTTCCGGTCGGCAGAAGAAAAAGGACACCATGCTAGGAGGAGACTCTATGGTGGGGGGAACCAAACTTCTGTTCGGCTCCAAAATTGAACAGTGGGACTTCTGGTTAGGACCTTTGTGGTTCTTTGAGTGTTTAAGGTTGCTGACTCCTGGCCTAGACTAGAAGCTCCGGAGGCCTAGAGGTGAAGCTCTCGCCTGACAGTCAGGAGGCTGTGAGTTCAATCCTAGGTAAAGGCTAATAAAGAGGCCGTAAAATGGGACACCACTCAAACGCTTTGCTTAGCGACGTAAATTTGGAGCTCAGTTGCAGTTGTAAAGTCGGGGGACTACCTCTAGTTGAAGGGTATCTTTTGTTTTTGGGAAAGATGACCAAGCCAGGTCTGCGGAGATCTGCGCTTTGGAAATTAAGCTTAATCTATTTCTGTCTCCTTGCCCCCAAGCGATGCTTCTAATTTCTCACAATCTGGAATTGTGATGCAAGACTTGGCAAATCCTTTGCCACTTCCTCTTTTTTTGTGTTCCATATTCCTCTTGTTTTTCTGCCTGCCTTCACCTGGGCTTCTGGTCTATCTGAATCCTTTCTCCAACCTGATGCCCTGTTGTGGAGGGTGGAGAGTGTGGTCTCTCAACAGCTGGTGCCAACCCATCTGGAGGCCACTGTGCTGGAGAACAGCCAGCCCAGAGGCTGGAGGATTGTTTTGCTACGGTTTTGCTGCTGCCCTTCAAAACGCAGCTTTTTCTTCTCCCCTTGCACAACCCCTCTGCAAGGCCGCAAACATCTTCATTGCACAACCCACTTTTCTGCAGCGGAGTCATAACAGAGACTCCTGCAAATAAACATGGAAATTTACCCTGGGTGTTGAAACCTTCCTGTGTGTTTGTTTTGCGGGATCCACTTTGTCTCATCCAAGAGAAAAGAAAAATAAAACAAATAATAGTTTAAAAGATCTCCAACAACTCTGGTCGTTTAGTTCTTCCTTCGGGACATTTTAATGCATCAAGAAATTTGCTTGATGGGAAATGCCGAGCACAGACAAATTTTTGAGAGAAGAGAAATGGATAGTATAGAATACAGAATAACAGAGTTGGAAGGGACCTTGGAGGTCTTCTTGTCCAACTCCCTGGCCGATCAGGAGACCCTATAACCATTTCAGACAAGTGGCTGTCCAGTCTCTCCTTAAAAACCTCCAGTGTTGGAGCATCCACAACTTCTGGTGGCAAGTTGTTCCACTGGTTAATTGTTCTGACTGTCAGGAAATTTCTCCTTGGTTCTAGGTTGCTTCTCTCCTTGATTAGTTTCCACCCGTTGCTTCTTGTCCTGCCTTCAGGTGCTTTGGAGAATAGCTTAACTCCCTCTTCTTTGGGGCAGCCCCTCAGATATTGGAAGACTTTCTATAGTGTCACCCCCAGTTTTCTTTCCTTATAAATCAGAAATATGGTTTTCTTATAATTTTTTGAGGTGGGTTGGTTGTCGAGAGAGACAGAGAGAGAGAGAGAGAGAGAGAGAGAAAGAGAGACAGAGAGAGAGAGAGACAGAGACAGACAGAGAGAGAGAGACAGAGACAGAGAGACAGAGAGAGAGGGGGGGTAATGATAGATAGATAATAGATAGATAGATGGATGGATGGATGGATAGAAAGAAGATAGATAGATAGATAGATAGATAGACAGACAGACAGACAGACAGACAGACAGACAGGGATAGATAGATAGATAGATAGATAGATAGATAGATAGATAGATAGAT